>VDFB02140125.1:0-281861 GCA_007258455.2 Sequoia sempervirens | reverse complement strand
AGATGTTACTTCACTTGATCTTCTCTTCCTTTGTCTTATTCGTGTTTGATCATACTTCCTTGATCTAATCCTTTTATTCACCATCACAAATTGCACTCAAATTTAAATTCACCTGCATACAAATTTGTACACACATGAGCTTTCAATGAAACATGTACAGTTAATATTGCATAAATATCTAACATTAAATTACAAATTGTTCATTTGTTTTAAAGCCAAAGTAAAAAAAGAATTCAAATTTTACAAACATATCACATGAGAAAAATTGGTATCATGAGCTCATATTTGGTATATATATCACTTGAAAAAAGGTCCATCAATTAAAATTTCTTTAAATACATAAATTACAAACATATCATGAGCATATTTGGAATATATATCACTTGAAAATATTTAAAGCGTGCAACTAGATGCACATGCTAGATCATGACATCACTTACTAGATCACCACTAAATGTGCATTGAAATATGTGAATCTTTTAATAAAATGAGTACTATAAAACATAGAGAGAGAAACATCATGAGCTCGATATATACCTAAATGTGTAGATCACCACTTATATGATGTGAAAGAGAGAAAACATGATATATATCTCCCATGAAAAGGTATATAACAATGAAAGGATAAGATTACAAAGGAGAAAGGCATGATTCTTTAAATGCAAGGACAAATAAAATCACACTATGTGAAAAGCAGGAAGGATTAATGACCTAAAATGTAAGGATATAACCATATAAGCATAAGATGTAAAGGGATAGAGACATGATTCCCATAATATGAATATGAAACATGATGAAGGTATAAGATGTAATGGAATGCATGATGCCCTCTAGTCTATGTGGTAACTAGATCTAAAAGTGTGGTCCATGAACATATATAGGATCAAAGAAAATAATCAATAGTCAAAGAATAATTTGTGGAAAAGTTGTACATGCTCGAAAAGTATCACAATACATGCATGAAAATTTAAGAATTAATGAGGCAACATGAGAAACCAAAATTATCAGGCAAAGATCATAAAATCTTGAGTACTAAACAAAAGTCTAATAAACATAAGAATGCAAAACATAAAATAGAAAAATAATATATACATAAAAGATAAGTCCAAGTTGGAAATAAAAACAAAGGCAAAGGTAAATTTAATAAAACATAAGCATAAGGAGGATGTAAGAACAAGAAAGGAAGAACATAGAATTGGTGATCAATAATAATGAAATCTAAGAATTTAATTCATACACACACACACACACACACACACACACATATATATATATATATATATATATATATATATATATATATATATATCATGTATTAGGTGGTTTCTCTTTGTCATGGGTAAGCTTGATATCATCATGCAATGTAAGTGTTGCCCTATAATTTTTCCTTGCTCCATGAAAAGTTATCTATTGAATTATAAACGACTTAGTCCTACCTAGGTGGTGTTTTGTTTAGTCATGCAAACTTGGGTGGTGTTTTGTGTAGTTTGTTAAACTCCTCACTTTGTCACCTGAGCTTGTTTTCTACTAAGATTTTGTGTTCTCTCATTCAGCTGGTTTCTCATTTATTTCGTTGAACTTTCCCTTTCCTTGCCTGCATGGTAGTTGTTTAAGCGGTGTCATGACATGATATTTGAACCCAGGTGCACTTTTATATAGTTCGTTGAACTCTCCACTTTACCACTTATAGACACGTTTACTTTCAAATTTTGAAAGATGTTTGTGATGAAAGCAGTGAAGTGATAGCTACCACGTGTCATGGAGAAATTAAAGATATTAAATGCTCATCTACCATCATGTTTTTTTGTGAATTTTTAAGAAAATTCCAAGTGCTTGAAAAACATTCTCATTGAAACAAGGTTCTTTGAGGACTAGTCAGACGAGACATGAGATTCTAGCTGCAGAATTCACCATTGAAGGTATTTGTATTATCCACTTGTTTGAGCTTGCTTTCCTAAAATATTTTTGTCAAAAGGTTGTCTGTTGCTTGAGCTATAATTCTCATTCATGGCAAGGGTTAAGTATGCGGGTTATGAATATGTGTCTGGGCTAACTTATGAGGGACCATAAATTGGAGATACCCATCTAGGGCCTATGAGTTTGGATGAAACAAGAAGTAAATTCAATAAACCAAATCCACCACCCATCACTGACTGAATAATTGATAGCAGGTTGGTTGAAGCTGCCACATTTCCTTTAGCAGTGCAATGCCCCAAACTCATCTTAGAATGCATTAGGCATTATAATTCACAAACGCAAGAGGTTAGAATAGAAGATAATTGTTTAGTTCTAAAAATCCAAAGGTCCACCTTCATGTCTTTCTTGAGAATCCTAGAAAAGGATGAGTATTCACCCATGAATATGACAAACTTTCAAATTGAATTTTCTACAAAGAAAGGGGTCTACAGGAATGAAATGGCAAAAAATTGGTTGGCTAAGCCTAAAAGGGGTAAGTCTCAATTGCCTCAGAAGTTAGAAGTGGCCGACATTATGGTATTGTTGCATAGGATAAGGGGGAATGAAGATGTTCATGGATTTGAGGAATGGATGTATTTATTCATCCAAATTATGTTATGCAGAGAGCAATTCCTGGAATGGGCAGAAATTATCAGTGATCGCCTGCATGAGTTGATGACTTTCTTCACTCTCAACAGGTTCTTTTAGATGTCTTCATATTGGATATACGTCATCACCAACACAAGACCTTGTCCTGGATTAAGACCGAGTGACCTACCCCCAGAGAAAGTGCCCATTTATGATTATTTTGATAAGCTACAACTTCATTAGAGCTTTTAATATTTCAGGAGAGTAACCGATACTTTCACTATGAGGATGGTTAGGGAATTACATGGATGTCTTGCAATGGGGTTATCACCTAAAGCAATGCAATTTGTAGATTTCTATGGTAGTCATTTCATTCAATTTTAGAGATTCTCTTACATCGGGGTTGGTGGATATGTTGGATTTCTAATAAAATTGCCTAAATATCCAGAGTACAAGTGGGTGCTCATTGAAGTAAGTAGGCATTTGGTTGATGTAAACAAGTTGTGCCAAGGAAGGAAAGGATTGAAAGTTCACTTTCCTTTTGATTTCGACTCTTATAGTTGTCAATCCATGTCTAATGCCCTAAATATCCAGAGGGAACAAGGGAGTGGAGTGGAAGTTGTAGATTGCTAAATAGAGTTTGCAGAAGCTTAGAGAAATCATTGATGAGTGCACTGTTGTTTCAGATGAATCTCTAGGTACTTTGGTGGCTCTTAGGTTACTATAGAATAAAGGTGAGATTGGAAACAATATAGACATCAAGATTTTGATACATAGTTTCCAAGGAATGGTTAAAGAAATTCTTGATTCACCTTCGCTCAATGCTAAACATCTGAAAAATCTTAGTGAATTACATTTGGTCACATCCCAAGCGATTGATCTCATGAAAGTCTATGAACGCTACTTTTAGACAGCTAAGGACAACCATCTGGCGTGGAAGGTATGAATGAAAAATGTGGCCATTCCTCAGCATAAAGAACTGTTACACATCCTCAAGACTTTTCAAGCCTTTTGAAAAAGACTCATGGTGACTTCGGAAGCTAGAAATGAAATGACGCCATCATGATGGCTCAGTTGCTTTTATTTTATTTGTTTTATTTTTGAATTTTGGTTGGTTATGGACAACGTAGAGGTAATTTCTCATCCACCTATTTATTTGTATCTAATTTCATATGTGATCTCTCTCTCTAGACACTTTGAAACTGCTCAATACGATAATTTTTGCTATGAATGAAATTACTATTTGTCTTTGTGCATTTAGTGATCTAGGAGGATCCAAAAACCTCAAAAATTTCACAGTCTCAGAATCAGACATAAGTGGTCTCAAATTGAAGAGCTTGTCAACATGGTCCCAACATAATTTGAATCATGTCAAAAGAAGACCGTATGCGAGAGATATGCTCGGTCAAAATTTGGTCAACATGTGGTCAAAGCTGGTCAAACAGAAAAATTGATGATCATGGAACATTTCTCTACTAGTTCCATCACATAGAGCTTGACGACAACTTTCCAACGCATTTTAAACGGACCAAATCTGAGTCTGTATGTGGAAGTTATGACCAGTCAAAGTTGCGGTCAAACTTGGTCAAAGTGGTGACATGGCATCACCATAAATTGGCACTTGGTAGGACGTGGCAGATGATGTGGTAGGAGTGGCAAGTTGGCATAAATATATATTAAACCATAATTATTAAAGAAAAAAACACGTATGGTTTTTAAAAAAAAAAAAATTTAAAAAGAGAGGATTTGGTGGGATTTTATCCCTTAAAATCCTCTTGCCTTGCCCATAAAACAAGGAGAGAAAAAAAAAAACCCATAAACATATATTTCAACAAATTAACCCCTTTAACCACCTTTTTCATATCTCAACAAATTATAATATTTTTAAGGGGGTTAGGAATTATTTAAAAGGATTTTAATGTTATTATAAGGGGTGGTAATTCTTTTAAACACTTGTTAAGCCTGAAAATAATTATATGGTTAATAACAACCCAACAAATAAATATTGCAAAAAAAACATAAAAAACCCATAAGGGCTTATAAATGGAAGATGAAAGTTATTTATTTGTTTTGATGGTTGAGCCTTATTAAGACAAATTTTTATGTATAAAAGGGGGTGTAGGTGTTTGATTTTCAACCATGTGCTTTTGAGAGAACTAGGTGTTGGAGGGAATTTTTATGCCTTTGTAAGAAAACTTTGGAGAGTGTTTGAAGGAGAATTTACAAGGTGTTTTTGTACACCAAAAATTGTAAAATTGAGAGTGAGAGATTGTGAGGAGTTTTATGCGAGGTTTTTTGGAGCTTGATATTGTAGGAAGGCTTTTGCTTGGCGATATCAATAAAGTGGTCCAACATTGAGAAGTAGACCCGAAGATGTAGCTCAAATTGAGTGAAATCCGTTATTAAGTGTGATCTCTCTATTTCTTCTCTACCTCATAATTCTTTTAGTATTTTGATTCTTTGAGTTTCCTATTTATGATAATTAAATAGTTAGTTTATGTCTCTCGAATCTGGATAAAGTATAAGTGAACTTTATTTGTCATAATTCAACGGTTAAGATTCATAACCACGTAATTCTGTTGGATTGGGATAAAATCTATAGTTGAGAGTAAAGTGCAAATTATTTGTAGCCCTTTAATTACATATCAAGTTGGTATCAGAGCAGTTTAATAGGAAAATTGCAAGTGTTGAATGTTAACCAGGTTGAAATTGAAGCAAGGAGAAGGTGCACTTATCAAGTTCAATCCTGAGATTGGAAAATGAAGAACTTTTCCATGAGCAGAGATGGCAGCTGAACAAAGTCCTACAGAGCTTGATGAGAAAGCTTTCCATAAAGCATTTCTCAAAATGAAGGCTATGGTGGAAGTTATTTTCCAAGAGAGACAAGAGCGATAGAGGAAAAAGGAACTCAAGAATAGAAAGGAGGAAGTTGAATCCTCGTTGAAAGATGACAAAGGTAAAGGAGTAGGAGGTGGTAGTGACCCTCCTGAACCTCCATCTCGGTCCTCTTCATCTTCTTCATCCTCTTCTTCCTCTTTGTCTAACTCTTCTAAGAAGAAACAACTTGTACAGTCTAGATCTAATACGCCTTTGTTGAAACTTGATGTTAAATTTGATTTTCCAATCTATAATGGAGAATTGGATATAGAGAAACTCGATAATTGGATCAAACAAGCTGAAGTTTATTGCAAGGTACAAAAGTTCACTGATGATGCTTCAAAGATCCAGTTAGCCACTCTTCGCCTGGGAGGGACAACGCTAATCTGGTGGGAAAGTAAGACTCAGGAAGATATTAGCCGATATGGTAAAATCATTTCTTCTTTTTGTGATTTTATAGCTGCACTTTAAAAACAATTTTATCCATTAGGGAACATATGCAAAAATCAATTATGAATTGACAATCATTAAGGAAAGAGAAAGGACAAAGTGTGCAAGAATATACACAAGAGTTTAGGAAGAGGGCTTTAATTTTGGGTATTCCTTTATACACGCAAGAAACTTTGTTAAAGTATATAGGTGGATTATGTGAGAGTTTGAAACATACCATACTTATGTTTAATCCAACTAACATTGATGAAGTTAGTGTGCAAGCTATCCATTTGGAAACAAGCTCAAGGAATAGCCATGACAATCTATTGATGGAATCTAGTAAGCAGAAAGGAAGCAAGAAAGGGAAAGAGAAATCACAGTGAACAACTACTATAAAGAAAGAGGACGAGAAGCCTTATTGCTCACATTGCAAGAAGGAAGGGCACAAAGATGCAAGATGTTGGAAATTGCATCCCGATCAGAAGCCAAAGTGGTTCAAGGATTGAAAGGGTAAGCAAAAGACTACAACTATTGTGCATGATCTCAGATCAGATTCAGATGATGAAACCAAGATCACAGTAGTGGGTATAAAAGGTAACATTCCTATTGTCAATACTAGCTCCCATGCTTCTTTTATAAAGTGTAATGAAGCACCTGTTGAAAGTAAAGGAATGAATTATTTCATATAAGGGCTATTGCAAAACAAAATAAAATTGATACACTCATAGATAGTGGATCATAGGTGAATCTAATCTCTAACAAGTTGTTAATAAATTGGGATTAAAAACAACACCTCATCCTAAACCATATCCATTGGGTTGGGTGCATGATAATGCTCGATTACATGTGTCAAAATAATGTAAACTTCGATTTGCAATCACATCCAAGTTTATAGATGAGGTAGAGTTAGATGTAATTCCGCTTGACATCTGTGGGATGGTTTTGGGAAGTCCTTATTTGTATGACAAAAAGGCCATTTTCTACAGGGAACATAACATGTATCATTTATTTAAGGATGGAACTGAATTCATTATGAAAGCTCATCACATGAAGAATGATAGATCTGTTGTAAACACAAGGCGTTTGAAGATGATTGTGAATGCAAGCAATGCATTAACCCTCATGTCTGTAACAGTTAGTGATATTAAGCATGAAGATGGAATAATTTCTAATCATGATAAGGTGTCATAGATAGCACAATGTGAGGATCAGTTGCAAGCACATTTAAGCCTTCAACCAAAGGTGGTAATTCATTTTCTAACGATGTTCCTATTCAGGAGATTCGACACATTGATACTTTCTCTTTCACATCATTGTATTCAATATTGTTGCTTATTATTCTATTAGCTGGTTCTATGTGGATAGTGGATGCGACAATGAATATTGATGAATATAAAGTTGAAGGAATGATTGATTGTATCAGCAATGCTATCTCATTTTTCATCTTGGTTGTGATGGGACAGATGCTCAATATTCCAGCAAGGTGGTCAGGTGATACTGGGCAAGTGAGGAGACAATGCCCTCACTTAAATGTTGTATAAAATCAGACTTTTGGCAATCCAAAAGCTTCTCAATTGGGAGGAATGATCTAGGAGGATCCAAGAACCTTAAAATTTTTAGTCCCATAATCAAATAGAAGTGGTCTCAGATTGAAGAGCTCGCTAACATGGTCCTCACACAATTTGAATCACGTCAAAAGGAGACCGTATGCAAGAGATATGCTTGGTTAAAATTTGGTCAACATGTGGTCAAAGCTAGTCAAACAGAAAAATTGATGATCATGGAACATTTCTCTACTAGTTCCATCACATAGAGTTTGATGAGAGCTTTCCAACGCATTTTAAACGAACCAAATTTGAGTCCGTATGTGGAAGTTATGACTAGTCAAAGTTGCAATCAAACTTGGTCAAAGTGGTGACGTGGCATCACCAAAAATTGACACTTGGCAGGACGTGGCAAATGATGTGGCAGGAGTGGTGAGTTGGCATAAATATATATTAAACCATAATTATTAAAGAAAAAAACACGTATGGTTTTTTTAAAAAATTAAAAATTAAAAAGCGGATTTTGTGGGATTTTATCTCTTAAAATCCTCTTGCCTTGCCCATAAAACAAGGAGAGGAAAAAAACCCTGTAAACCTATATTTCAACAAATTAACCCCTTTAACCACCTTTTTCATATCTCAATGAATTACAATATTTTTATGGGGGTTAGGAATTATTTAAAAGGATTTTAATGTTATTATAAGGGGTGGTCATTCTTTTAAACACTTGTTAAGCTTGAAAATAATTATATGGTTAATAACAACCCAACAAATGAATATTGCAAAAAAAACCATAAAAACCCATAAGGGCTTATAAACTGAAGATGAAGGTTATTTATTTGTTTTGATGGTTGAGCCTTATTAAGGCAATTTTTTATGTATAAAAGGGGGTGTAGGTGTTTGATTTTCAACCATGTGCTTTTGAGAGAACTAGGTGTTAGAGGGAATTTTTATGCCTTTGTAAGAAAAATTTGGAGAGTATTTGAAGGAGAATTTACAAGGTGTTTTTGTACACCAAAAATTGTAAAATTGAGAGTGAGAGATTGTGAGGAGTTTTATGCGAGTTTTTTTGGAGCTTGATATTGGAAGAAGGATTTTTGCTTGGCGATATCAATAAAGCGGTCCAACATTGAGAAGCGGACCCGGAGATGTAGCTCAAATTGAGCGAACTCCATTATCAAGCGTGATCTCTCTATTTCTTCTCTGTCTCATAATTCTTTTAGTATTTTGATTCTTTGAGTTTACTATTTATGATAATTAAATAGTTAGTTTATGTCTCTTGAATCTGGATAAAGTATAAGCGAACTTTATTTGTCATAATTCAACGGTTAAGATTCATAACTAGGTAATTCTGTTGGATTGGGATAAAATCTGTAGTTGAGAGTAAAGTGCAAATTATTTGTAGCCCTTTAATTACAGATCATTCAGTTTATGAAGTTGATCTTGGTTCTTGAATCTTTGTGTTTGAGAACATCTTAATGCAATATCTTATCTTTGTGTAAGTGATGCACTTTTCTTCATAATCAATTTCATTTCTCAGATGGTATTGGGTGTGTTTTAATTCCAGGAATAACTTAGTTAAAATTAGTCTTTGTGCCAATTCTTCTTACTTGTTGGATCTTGCATATGATATTTAGGAATTTTCCTGATATTGGGTTTGCCTTTACTACTTTTTGGTTAAAATCATACATGATGTTTGATTTTAGCAATTAAATTCACTGAAAACCTTGTGAGGGAGTTGTACCTTAACAAAATTCAGAAGATATTTGTTTTTGTTTAAAGGTTAAATAATTAGAGCTATTTGGTTCATTTTGACACCTTTCGAACGTGGAATTGTGATATCTCAATGTGCCCAATTTGTTAGCCAATAGATTTTTGGAAACTCCACTGGGGAAATAATTGTATATTTTTGATCATCTTGTCTGGGCATACTTCATGGGTAATTCAATTAACCTTGGATTTTCATAGATTTACTAAAGGGGAAAGAAGTAGGGGAGTTTTTTATCCTGTTTTTGAAACCTTAAAAAGAAGTGATTTTTCTTATATCATTCCCTCTAGGCGAAGGGTTGGGGCTAGAAGCATACTCAACTCACCTACTAGAACTCCCTCAAATCAATCCATCTCTCAGGCACTCATTTTGCGTGAAAATGTTATGCCTATTGTAATTAAATTTTCCCTTAATATGGCTAATTAACCACCCATTCCTTGGGGCGCTAATATTGGTCCTTTGTAGTTGGGAAATAACTTGCATGATTTACCCAAGGGTTCTCGTAAGAATTCTCCTAAATTTTGAGATGGAAAAATTTCACCAAAAGAGCACATTGATTCTTTCTTTGCCACATGCAGTATGCTTGCAGTACAAGAAGATGTAGCAGTCAGATTGTTCATAGAATATTTAGTTGATGTTGTGACACAATGGTTTTATCAGTTGCCTCATGGATGTATCACTAATTGGGCCATAACGCACAACAAATTTGAAGCAAGATTCAAAAGCACAAATGATGAACTAACTTTAATAGCACAGGTTACTCAGATGAAGAAAGAAGCGAATGAGTCTATGAGAGAATTTGTGGCCAAGTTTAATAGGATAGTAAATCAAATTATGGTGGCCAAGAGACCCTCTTGAGAAATGCAAAAATGTTTCTTCATCAACTTGCAACATCTTGATATTGGTCTTCTCTTAAAGAGACAACCATTGAATACTCTGGAGGCTACACATGTGTTGGCTGTTGAATTAGAGGATGATTTTATTTCAGTAGGGAAATGGAAAAAAGAATTACATATGAACAAAGCACTTCCTACTACTTCCTTTGATTCTATGATCCAGAGATTGGCCAATGATATAATTGCTCTCAAAAGGAAAATGCTGAAAAGCAACCAACCTTAGCAAGATATCTCTAGGAGAGTGAATTTTCAACTAGGAAATAAGACATTGCCTTTGCCTCCAACTCAATAGAGGCTAGCAATTGAAGCTCCTCCTACAGATAATAAAAGGAACATGTGTGTTTTTCACCTCACATCTGACCACGATGGTGTTGACTGCCCTAAAATGAATAGGTTTATGTCGTTAACTACTACCAAAGAAGTTATTGAAGAAGTCATAGAGGAAGGTACTTCATCTAATTAATATGGAAACTCTGCAAATGGATACTTAGAATTCGAACTCGATGATGATAGAGGAGGAGATGTTTACATCACTTTGGATGATGCTACTTGTGCTACTATTACCCGAAGCCAACAACACCACAACCAAAAAGGTACCCCAAATTCCCCTAAGGTGAAAATGTCTCACAAAGTGTGGTTAATAACTCTCCTAAAAATCCTATCGTGTCATCCCTAGAAAGTCAAGCAAGGGATTTTTATATTGCATAATTTTGTAAAAATACTAAATTTTAGATTTCTCAAGCAAAGTATGTAAAGATGAACCCTAAAGAATTGGACAAGTTGATTGAATACGTTAGATGAGGACATTTCAAAACACATGCGGACCTTGATGAAGTGATGATCAACCCCTAGGATTCTACTGTTAAATTGCATCTAGTAGTAAAACACTCTCACTGACCACCTTTGTTGCAAAACCTAACCCTTTCTATGTATCATTATTTGTGAATGGGTTCAAAGTTAACAATTGCATCATCAACTTAGGTGCTTCTAACAATGTCATGCCCATACAAATTTCCAAATCCCTAGGGTTGGAAATGACTAAGAAATTCATAAAATGTTATTCAATGAATTCCAAGTAGATTCCCTTACTTGGAAAAATTAAAGATGCTCAAGTTGCACTTGCAACTTATCCAAATAAGGGACTCAAACTCACCATATTGGTTGCAGACATACCTGCTGGTTGTGGTATGATTTTGAGTAGGAGTTTTTGTAAAGACTTGGGAGGAGACATACAATTGGATTGGTCATATGCCACTATACCTATTGGTAAGGAGAAAGTGTGCTTGGAGCCTGAGTCAAAAGCCAAAATAACTATGCTCAAGTCTGAAGGTCCCAAAGCACAAATCATGTACGAAGAAAATGAATTTGGGAACTATATGATTTTCTTAGAAGAAGGAAAAAGGGGATGATGTGTATATCCCAAACTCAAAACTTGAGCTTTGGATAATGGAGTTTGACAGAAGTTGTTCCCATGATGGGTCAGGAGCAGGGGTCATTCTTATTTCTCCCTCTGGTAAGCAATTTCCTTTCGCTTACAAGCTAGAATTTGAGAATACAAATAATACTGTTGAATATGAAGCCCTTTTGTTAGGGTTAATTGAAGCTAGAGGTATGAGAATAAAGATGCTTAAGGTTTTGGGAGATGCAGAGCTAATTGTTAAACAGGTATGAAATGTTTTCACTATTAAAAATGAAAGGTTGAAGCATTATCAAAATTGAGTCTGGATTGCCATTGAAAGTTTAGATTCTATCTAAATAGAATCCATGCGTAGCAAATTTAACGCAAAGGCTGATTCACTAGCAGTCTTTGCCTCTTTACTCCTTCCACACCCAAAATTTAAAAATAATTCCTATAGGATCGAATTAATTTATTAGCCCAACGTTCTTGACAACCTTAATCACTGGCAGGTCTTTGAGGATGATAAACAAATTCAGGCCTTCTTAGAAAATTCTGAGGCATTTGCTCAAGTCTTCTTCAAGGGAAGTGATAATTAATGCAAATTTTTTTGTTCTAGTAGGATGGGTGGTCTCTAAGATGAAATCATTCAGCTAAAGGGCAACAAAATACCTAAAGGGTTGGTTTCTTTTGAGGACTTATTTGATTGTCATGATCACTCTGTAAAATGGAAAATGAGCGAATTTGTTGGACACTTTGATGAATTCAAGGCACTTAATATTGGAGACCCTGATTCCCCAAAAATGGTTTACATCGAAAGATACTGCTCTCTAGAGGAGAAAGAAAATTTGATAGCCTTGCTGACTAAATATAAAGAGGTTTTTGCCTGGTGCTATGATTATTTGAAAAACTTCATGGATGGGAAATTTTAGTAGCACATTCTGCTTAAAGAAGGAAAGGTTGCTTTCAAACAAAAACACCTACTTAAAGTGCATAGATAAAGATCAACAAGAACACCTACTTACTATTTTCCACAATGAGGACTGTGGAGGTCACTTCTCTTCCACCATGACTGCTTTCAAAATTATAATACACGGTTATTATTGGCCTAGGATGTTCAAAGACACTTATCATTGGGTGGCCAAGTGCAAAAAATGCAAGTTGTTTGCGGGAAGACCTCAATTGGTAGCCTTACCACTTAAGCCTATAATTATCGATGGACCATTTTAGCAATGGGGTCTCGACTTCATAGGCCCAATCAGTCCACAGTCCAGTGGAGGCCATACTCACATTATCACAACCACTAGTTACTTCACCAAGTGGGTGGAAGAGATCCTAATCAAGAGAACCACTTCTGAAGTAGTTTGTAATTTTATTAAAGAAAATATTTTGGTTAGGTATGGAGTTCCACATAAACTAGTTGCTGACAATGCAACTAGTTTTCCTCTAGTGAGATTTCAATTTTCTGCTATGATTATGGAATCTCCCTATCTCATTCAACTGACTATTATCCTCAGGAGAATGGTTAGGCAGAGTCCAACAACAAGAATTTGATAAGAATTATCAAGAAACTAGTCGATGAAAACTATAAATATTGGCATAAAAGACTATATGAAGCTTTATGCGAGGATCAAATGACTCCTACGAGGGCCATTGGGATGACCCCTTTCGAGTTGGTATATGAGGTAGAAAGTGCACTTCCTCTTTCACTAGAATTATCAGTTCCCTAATTAAGAACTTCTATTAAGGATCTTGAATTTAGTGATGCCTTAGAGAGAAGGATTTTATATTTGAATAAGATTCACGAACAACAGGAAGATATGGTCGATAAGATAACCATGCATTAAGAAAAGGTCAAGAATATTTTTGACAAGAAAGAAATACCAAGAAAGTTTATGGTTGGAGATTTAGTTTTGTTTTGGGACAAGCACAGAGGGCCTAAAGGCGCTCATAAGAAGTTCAATGCACTCTAGATTGGTCCTTTTAAAATCACTCATGAGTATGGGCCTAATACTTTTCATCTCACGTATTTTGATGGGACCCCCTTGCCTATTCCTTAGAATGGGTAGGATTTGAAACTCTATCAACTTTGATCGACCTCACAACCCTTTTTGTGCATAGTTAGTTTAGGGTTTTTGTTTTGTTTTGGTTTACTTCCTAGGTTCTTGAGAGAGTTATTCAATTTTATTGACTCTATTGATCAATGGATAAGGCACTGATCATGATAATCTAAATCTAGGTTCGTTGCTTCATCCTTAGTTAGTCTTTGTCCCTAATTAGAGCCATTGTTACCCTATAATTTTTCCTTGCTCCATTAAAAGTTATCTATCAAATTATAAACGACTTAGTCCTATCTAGGCGGTGTTTTTTTTAGTCATGCGAACTTAGGCGGTGTTTTTTATAGTTTTTTGAACTCCCCACTTTGCCACTTGAGCTTGTTTTCTACTAAGATTTTGTGTTCTCTCATTTGGGTGGTTCCTCATTTAGTTCGTTTAACTATTCCTTTCCCTTCTTGCGTGGTAGTTGTTGTTGAAGCGGCGTCATGACATGATATTTGAACCTAGATAAACTTTTATATAGTTCGTTGAACTCTCCACTTTACCACTTATAAACATTTACTTTCAAATTTTGAAAGATGTTTGTGATGAAAGCAGTGAAGTGATAGCTACCATGTGTCATGGAGAAATTAAAGATATTAAATGCTCATCTACCCTCATGTTTTTATGCGAATTTTTAAGAAAGTCCAAGTGATTGACAAAAATTCTCATTGAAACAAGGTTTTTTGAGGACGAGTCAGATGAGATGCGGGATTCCAACTACATAATTTTCCATTGAAGGTATTCAACTTGCTTTCTTGGAATATTTTTGTCAGAAGGTTGTTTGTTGCTTGAGCTATAATTCTCATTCATGGCAAGGGTTAAGTATGTAGGTTATGAATATGTGTCCAGACTAACTTACGAGGGACCAAAAATTGGAGATACTCGTCTAGGGCCTATGAGTTTGGATGAAATAAGAAGTAAATTCAATAAACCAAATCCACCAGCCATCACTGAGCGAATAATTGATAGCGTGTTGGTTGAAGCTGCCACATTTCCTTTAGCAGTGCAATGCCCCAAACTCATCTTAGAATGCATTAGGCATTATAATTTTCAAACACGAGAGGTTAGGACAAAAGATAATTGTTTAGTTTTGAAAATACAGAGGTCCACCTTCGTGTCTTGCCCGAGAATCCTAGAAAAAGGATGAGTATTCACGCATGAATATGACAAACTCTCAAATTGAATTTTTTGCAAAGAAAGGGGTCTACAAGAATGAAATGGGGAAAAATTGGTTGACCAAGCCTAAAAGGGGTGAGTCTCAATTGTCTCAGAAGTTGCACAAAACCCATTTTGTGGAAGAAGTGGCTAACATTGTGGTAATGTTGCATAGGATAAGGGGGAATGAAGATGTTCATGTATTTGAGGAATGAATGTGTTTATTCATCTAAATTATGTTATGCAGAGAGAAATTCCTAGAATGGGAAAAAATTATTAGTGATTGCTTGCATGAGTTGATGACCTTCTTCACCCTCAACAGTTTCTTTTACATGTCTTCATATTTGATATGTGCCATCACCAACACAAGACCTTGGCCTAGATTAAGACCAAGTAATCTATCCCTAGAGAAAGTACCCATTTATGATTATTTTGATAAGCTACAACTTCATAAGAGCTTTTAATATTTTAGGAGAGTAACTGATACTTTCACTATGAGGATGGTCAGGGAATTACAGGGACATATTGCAATGCGGTTATCACCTGAAGTAATGCAATTTGTAGATTTCTATGGTAGACATTTCATTCAATTTCAGAGATTCTCTTACATTAGGCTTGGTGGATTTTCTAGATTTTTGATCAAATTGCCTAAATATCTTGAGGACAAGTGGGTGCTCATTAAAGTAAGTAGTCAATTGGCTGATGTAAACAAGTTGTGCCAAGGTAGGAAAGTATTGATAGTTCACTTTCCATTTGTTTTTGGTTCTTATAGTTGTCAATCCATGTCTGATGCCCTAAATATTGAGAGGGAAGTGTCTAAGTATAATATGATTTCATATGAAGAACGATTTCCTTTTGATTCAAAGGATTATATTAAGAATAATTTGAAACTAAGCCCTAATTTTTTTCATCAACCTAGCCTTGAGGATTTTTGGGTTGACTTTTTTGATGAGTATGAAGTCAGGAAGAGGAGTTGGATGAGGTTTTCAGTGGAACAAATCATCATCTATGACCTAAAATGGGACTTACAGGGAATTGTGGAGGACACATCTGACATGGTAGACCCAATCTATATTGAGCTAATAGAAATCTGACATATCCCTGCCATGGACTAAAGTGGTAGGGAGAAATAGACTATTGAAGCAAGAAATGTCGATGTCTTAACTAAAGCATGAGAATGGATGACTAAGAAAAGAACAGAACAATCTTGTCCTCACACCATATCTAAGGAGTCATAACCTGTCAAGGGCACTTCCCAAGCTTTTGCAAGTGGGAAATTAATCGAAGATACCTCCTAGTCATTGCCATCATGATCTCAAGGAGATGGTGGTGAGGATCCACTAGACAAAAAAGTGTTTTCATAAGCTTGTGGGAAGGATATCCTTAACCTACCTATTTTGGAAAAAGAAAATGAAAGAGACAAAGAAGAAGAGGGTTTGGAAATCCTAAATATCAACTCCTCTCCCTCTTAGAACAAATCACCTATCAAGGAAGTGAGTGTACCATAGAAGTCATAGGATGTTTCATCTACAATGGACACCCCTCCTCTTGCAAGAACTTTGTTTGGGTCATCAACATTTAAAGCAGTCAATGTCCTAGTTACTCTAGCTTGGTTGGAGGATACCTTGTCCAAGAAAAGGAAAGTTGTATAGTTTAATGTACCCAAACAAGATATGGTAGGAAAATTATTGTAGAGAACCCCAATCTCAAAGTTGAAATTGAAAACCACTGCAAGATTGGTGGATGACACAAAATTAGGTAACCTCCAAGTTGAGATTGCTCATCCTTCTATACATAAGGATGCCACTTAGGTAATAGGAGGTGACTTCAAGGCTAGTAGAATATATCTTGCCCCCCCTACCAGAGAGGGAGACATTTAAATCTTTCAGGTGTCTATAGCTAGAGTGGTTGAAAGGTCTAAAAAGGATAAGGAAAGTAAGGATGAACTAAAATATCAGGTATGAGATTTAACTGAATGTCTAAGGTTTGTTTTTGAGCTCCTTCCTCAACCTCTATATCAAGTAGGTTTTTTTGTTGAATCATTAACCATGATTGGAAAAGAAGTCATGACCAAAATAAAAAGTAGTCAAAATCTAAGCAAGGCTGTGAAAGAATGAAGTGAGTGTCTAACTAAAAGTGAGGCTTTGTTATTGGTGAATCTATGAAGTATTTCCAGGAGACAAATGCTTTGAAGAATACTTTGGGAGAGGAGATTATTGCAATTAAAAAAGAAGAAAAGTTATGGAACAATTATCAAATTGAATTGAAATTAATGTTAAGTTGGGATATGGAGAAGTTGGCTGCAAAACAGATTATACCTAGTGCTTCAGACACCCATTACTTAGCATGGAACAAGGGAGTGGAGTGGAAGTTGCAGATTGCTAAACAAAGTTTGTAGAAGCTTAGAGAAATCATTGATGAGTGCACTATTGTTTCAAATGAAGCTTTATGTACTTTGGTGGTTCTTGGGTTACTAGAAAATAAAGGTGAGATTGGAAACGACATAGGCATTAAGAGTTTAATAGATAGTTTCTAGGGAATGGTTAAAGAAATGCTTGATTCGCCTTTGCTTAATGCTGAGCATCTGAAGAAGCTTAGTTAATTATATTTGGTCACAATCCAAGCAATCAATCTCATGAAAGTCTGTGAATGTCGCTTTTAGAAAGTTAAGGACAACCATATGACGTGGAAGGTATGAATGATAAATGTGACCATTCCTCAGCATAAATAACTGTTACACATCCTCAAGACTTTTCAAGCCTTTCGAAAAAGACTCGTGGTGATTTCAGAAGCTAGAAACGAAGTGACACCATCGTGATGGCTCAATTGCTTTTATTTTATTTGTTTTCTTTTTGAATTTTGGTCAGTTATGGACAACGAAGAGGTAATTGATCATCTACCTATTTATTTGTATCTAATGTCATATGTGATCTCTCTCTCTAGACACTTTGAAACTGATCAATACAATATTTTTGTTGTGAATGAAATTACTGTTTGTCTTTATCCATTCAATTTATGAAGTTGATCTGGGTTCTTGAGTCTTTGTGTTTGAGAACATCTTAATGCGATATCTTATCTTTATGTAAGTGATGCAATTTTCTTCATAATCAATTTGATTTCTTAGATGGTGTTGGGTGTGTGTTTTAATTCCAGGATAGCTTAGTTAAAATTGGTCTTTGTGCCAATTCTTCTTACTTGCTGGATCTTGCATATGATATTTAGGAATTTTCCTAATATTAGGTTTTCCTTTACCGCTTTTTGGTTAAAAGCATACATGATGTTTGATTTTAGCAATTAAATTCATTGAAAACCTTGTGAGGGAGTTGTACCTTGACAAAATTTAGAGGATATTTGTCTTGGTTTAAAGGTTAAATATTTAGAGTTGTTTGGTTCATTTTGGCACCTTTCAGAGGTGGAATTGTGATATCTCAAGGTGCCCAATCTATTAGCCAACAATAAGAAAAGATGATTAAGCATGAATATGCATATGTATGATCTAGGCTAACAAAATAGATCATCAATTTACATATTCCAAGCATCATGAAAGGTATATATCTTTAATTTATTGATATAGGTCTCACATGAGCTATGGGAGAATTTGGTGATCATGTGAAACACATCATAATGTATAAAATGAGGAAGGATATAAAAAGAACATGTGAATCTATGGACATATCAAATCATCATGATATGTAGAAGGAATATCATCATAAGATGCAACAAAATTGTGGGTCTTTGTACATGTGTACACCATAACCTAATAACCCTAGTTCTCAACCATATTCAAATAAAAAATAGTGAAAATAAACTTGAAATGCATTCATGAAAATAAAGACATAATCAATTAAATCAGTTGAAGATCAATGTACCTTAAAAAATAGCTCTCCTATTGTCCAAATACATTTTCTTTTGTCAAAACAAGTCTTCCAAATTATTGAAATAAACCTTCTTTTGTGGAAATAAGTCTTCTAAATTGTCAAAATAAACCTTCTAAAATGTCAAAATAAACCATATTTTGTCGAAATAAGTCTTCTAAATTGTCGAAATAAACCTTCTTTTGTCGAAATAATCCTTCCTTGGTCGAAATATGTATTTTACCAAAATTTCTTGAGTTGAATTTTTTTTTAAAAATTAAAATTTATTTATATCACCCATTTTTGGCTGAGCATCTGTCGGCTGGTTATGTCTAGGTTGAGTAGGTTTCAGTTGAGCATGTCTAGTTGGCATCCTACTTGGTAGCCAACTCACCTTTATTTTAGAATTTTTAGAAACATTCAACTTTGGCAGATTATTTCTCCAGTCAGAATGATTTTTTTGCAAAAAATAAAAATATCCTTTTGTAGAGCTTAGAGTGGTGAATCCAAATATATATATTTTTTAATATTTTGATTAGTTTTAACATATTTTATTTTTAAAATAATGCAAGTAGGTTGTTAAAATTAAAAAAGAGGTTGATTAGAAATTAAAAAAAAAGTAATATATATATATTTATTTATTTTAAAATTATATGGGGCACAAGAGGAGAGAGTCTTTTTCAAAAGGGTATAATTTATATAAAATTATATGGGGCACAAGAGGAGAGAGTCTTCTTCAAAAGGGTATAATTTATTTTTTGAAATTGATTAAAAAAAAGACAATTGTTGATAGTCAGTGAAAATTATCAAATTCTAACAAGTTTGACTTTAAAACATTATTACGTGAAAAATATAACTCAAAATTTGTTTTTTTTTCCATGTACAAGATATTGAAGTTACCTGTTTGGAGAAAAAAATAGGGAGAAATAAAGTTTTTTTCAATTTGTTTCTTGATGACCTGTGAAGTCATTTTTTCCTAAAATTTTAAGCATTTCAAAATTTGTCCTTAAATTGATAAAAACATAATGAAAACAAATTTTAAAAAAATTAAAAAATTACAGGAATAAACTTCATCAAAAGTTCTACATTTCGTTAGTTTACACTATTTTGAAATTCAAAACATAAAGACCACTTTTATGTGGTCAAAGTTCAAAATTTCTTTTGATGTTGGTTGATTCATTTATAAAGTGTGACACAGGTTTGTGCTTTTACCCACATGTAAGAGGAAATTTATAACATCTACATGATCAAAAGATGAGGCATCCCCATAGACAATAACAACTTTGAAAGAAAAAGAACAGGGATCCCCTAGACCCCTTGCATGAGCCATGCAACTGCACAACCCACCACCCATGTAACACACAAAAAGTAGACTAAATGCAGACCAAAAAAAATAGAATGGACATAAATAGTAAAATTGTAGCCAACAAGGGTTAAAGCCCCCAACCACCCAATGCCAAACGTGCACACTGTAAGGAGGAGGCCTGCAGCCTCACCACGCAATGTAGACTAGCCCAAGCCCTCGCGTGCAACAACTCACCATCCCATTATTCTTCATCACTTTTCTTCATCTTAATTAAATACTCTCAACTCAAATTATTGTTATTATTTTATTATTAATATTAATATTATAACTACTAGAATATTATTATAATTAATTTGACTTTGGGTTTCATATTAAAATATTACTTTAATCACTAACTTTAAATAAATAATATATTTAATAAATGTTATATTACTAATTATTATATATTAAATAAATTTTATAAATAAAATAAATATAATATATATTAAAAATAAGTAAAAGTTAGATATTACATGTTGGCAGTGTTTCTTCTCTTATTATTATTAATATAAAAAAAAATTATTCAAGGGGTAAACGCTTTTGAACCAGAGATATGAACTGGAATACAACCACTCAACAATACCACTCCAACGAGGTTTGAAAGTGGCAAGAACAACAATGCCACCTTTAAACCATCACACCATGCCAACATCAACATTATTAATATAAAATTATTATATATTAAAATGATTATTTATTACAAGTTGTTTATTTTTAATTGCCTTTATAGTATTATAATTATTTTTTTCTAGATTTGAGAAAAATTAAATGTAAGTTTTATTAATGTGAATAAAAATAAATTATGTAAGTTTTGTTAATTATAGTGTTTTAGTATTGTTAATTAGTACTTTGCATGACCTAACTCACACCCTAACTCTAATTCTATCACCAACCCTAATCCTAACCCTAATAATACATTCTAAACCAATATTCTAATCCTAGACCTATCTCTAACCTTAACTATAGTCGTAACACTATCCATAATTATGGTCGTAATCGTAACCCTAGCAATAAAGAATTGTAGAGTGACATTACAAAATTATATATATGAATTAATATTGGGAATAAGATTTGGAATAAAGATATTAGATGAATAAAATTTTGTAGCATTATATCTATTAATCATATTTTAGTGATTTTTATTAGTAATATTTTATTTTTAATTTATTTTAATCTTTTAGTAGTTCTAACCATAAGTTTTACCTTATTCTTAATTCTAATCCTAATCCTAATTATAATGCTTTTAGGATTATAATAATTAATAATAATAGGATTAGAATCGATTTCTGGTATGGGTTCGGCTTCCATGATTTCCTGTGGAGTGTTGGCAGGACAATGTTCTACAATTGCTGGCTTCGATGCTCGAGAAACCGGTTGGCTCTTCACTGCAAACTCAGTTTAAAAAGGTGATGACTTTTACTCATATCTGTGTAGAGATTGATTTAAGTAAGCCATTTCCAGATTCTTTGGATATGTGTGCGGGTCCTTATTCCTAGGTGCAACAGTTGGATTATGAGACTCTCCCATTTCAATGTCGTCTTTGTCATGAATATGGTTACCTTCAATGAAGATGTCCAAGGGTTGGGCCTGTGGAACCTTAGTCTTCTCGACCTCCTCGCAACCCACCTAGGGTTGATAAGGGGAAGGATCTCATTCCTGGTGATGGGATTGGTGCAAATGGTTTTGTCCCTATTAAGGCCCATAATAGGAACTAGGGTCAAAAAAGGACCTTGAGGGAGAGGAAGGATGAAGATACTTTGAATAGATTTGAGGTTTTAGATGATCTCAACCAACAAGAGTGAATTCAGGCTTGGTGAATCTGGGTAGTATAGGAGGGTCTTATTTATGTGGCTACGCAGGATATGCAGGATGTTGGTGCTTTGCAAATGGACACAAATATTCAAATGTAAGTACAAATGGAGTCAGTTCCTGTTGTTGAAGTGAAGAAGGATGGAGGGGATGGATCTCCTCTAGTTTTGACTGTAGGTACTAAAGTGGTGAAGAATAATAAGTCTTCTTCTTCTCATTTGGATCTGCATCAAAAGTATCCAAAAAAAGGAGTCGGGGAGAAGTCTTCTAAGCTTGGTAGAAAAAAGGATTTGAAAAAGATTAAATTAACAAGGGAATCTTTGGTGGAGTCAAGGTCTATCAAGACTCTAGATTCTCATTTTTTGAGCCCCTTGAAATGATTGTTCTATCCTGGAATGTAAGGGTCTTGAACAGTGGCCCTCAACAAAAGGTTGTTCGTGATTTGATTAGAAGTCAATCTCCTAATGTTCATTTCTTGTAGGAGACTAAGTTATCAGTTGAGAGTATCTTTGGTTTGATGCCTAAGTCATGGAGGAGTGGAGAGTGCCAATGCATTGGTGCTCATGGGTCTATTGGGGGAGTGGCTTATTTATGGAACCCTCAAAAGGTCTACCCTATTTGGTGGATGTCTTTAAGTCTTCTATCTCTATGATTTCTTCTTGATTTGGGATGGGGGAGTCCATATTCTTCTCCAATATCTATGTGCCTATTGAGATTCAGGGTAAGAAACTTTTGTGCTCCCATATCAGGTTTATCCGTAGCATGGTTCCTTACCATCCATGGATTATGGTTGGGGATTTCAATGCTATTTTAGAGTTGGCTAAGAAGCGAGGTGGAATTGCGAGGCTTGAGCTCTTTGCGTTGCTACTATAGGATAGCATCTCAACTTTAAATCTTGTTGATGTCAAGCCCAATAATGGTCAGTTTATTTGGAATAATCAGAGGGTTGGAGATAATTGCATTGTGGAATGACTTGACATTTTTCTGGTTTCCTATTACTGGGTTGGGGCTTTGTGGTCTTCTAGCTCTAAAATTTTGGATTGGAGGGGCTTAGATCATTGGCCTATAAAGCTTGTGATTTTTGTAGCCTGTGTGCCTTAGTCTCCTTCATTCAAGTTCTAGATTATGCAGTAGACTCCTCTCTCCATGGTTATGTTGCTAAGTGGTGGAGGTATGGTAGACCTGCTTATGGTACGACTATGTACACTTTTGCTAAGTTACTTTAATTTGTCAAATATCAACTTAAACACTAGAATTGAAAATGCTTTGGAAACATTTTCCATGCTAAGGTTGTTGCTCAGGCTGAATTGGATAGTATTACGAGAGTGATCAGGGAGGATGGGGTGACTGATAATCTACTTTAGGAAGAGGCTAGGGCTTTGAAAGCACTGGAGGAGTGTGAGATGTGGGAGGAAGTTTATTGGAAGCAAAAGGCCTAGATTGAGTGGCTTCATGAAGGAGATAAAAATACTGCTTTCTTCTTCAATTCAATGAAAGCCAAGAGACATGGCAATTCTATTTATGTTCTGGTGAATGACAGGGGTGAGCATCTTTCCTCTTTTCATGAAATCTCAAGTGAAGCTGTACAATATTTTGCTTCTTTATTTAGGGAGGTCTCGTAGGGGGGTTCTGATGAGGAAGCTTAGGTTCTTTCATGTATCCCTTCTTTGGTTTCTAGAGAGATGAATGAGCATCTTATAGGTGATATTTTGTTAGAATACTGGAGGAGATTGTGTTTCAAATGAAGAAAGGAAAAGCTCCAGACCTTGATGGTTTCCCAATTGAGTTCTTTCAAGAATTTTGGGATATTATCAAATTGGACTTATTGGCGTTTGTGTAGGAGTCTTAGACGAATAAGCAGATGTTATGGGATTTGAACTCAACCTTCCTGGCTCTCATCCCTAAGTGTGAAGGGGTGGATAGGTTAAGTCAATTTTGTCCTATCTCTCTTTGCAATGTGATTTATAAAATTATCTCTAAATTGATTGCTGATAGGTTGAAAAAATGGCTTAAAGTGCTGATCTCTAAAGAACAAAGTGGTTTTGTGGTGGGTCAGCAAATTCTGGATGGGGTTGTTATTGCAAATGAAATTGTTCACTCTATGGCTAATTCCAAAGATAAAATGATGTTTATCAAGTTGGATATAGCTAAGGCATATGACAGAGTTCGATGGTCCTTCCTTTAGAAGGTTCTCGGTGCCTTTGGTTTTGGGGATGAGTGGATTAAATGGGTTATGAGTTGTTTTACTTTGGTTTCTTTCTCTATGCTAATAAATGGGGAACATTCTGAGCTTTTTAGTGCCTCTCAAGGTTTGCATCAGGGAGACCCCCTCTCTCCTTACTTGTTTCTTCTTCTTGTTGAAGGTCTAAGATGTTTGATGAGAAGGAATGTGGAGTTGGGGCTCATTCAGGGGTGCGGGTGGGGAGGTGATTTACCATCGCAGTCTCATCTATAGTTTGTGGACGACACAACTTTGATGGGTATGGCTAAAATCAAGGAAGCTTCAAATTTACATAGAGTGTTGGATATTTATCTGGTTGCCTTAGGCCAATTGATTAATGAAGACACATCCTCCATCTTTTTTGTCAATTCTTTGGGACCCATTCAGAGGAGGATTGCTCATATCTTGAGATTTCAGATTGAGGATCTTCCTTTGACCTATCTTGGTATTCCTATCTCTATTGGTAGGCTACCTAGGGATTCTTGGAAAAATATTTTGGACAAATTTTATGTGAAAGTTAATCATTGGACCCATAGATGGCTGTCTTTTGTGGGTCATGTTCAGTTGCTCAAGTTTGTGGTGCAGGCTCTCCCCATTTATAGATGTATGATTCAAGTGGCCCTGATGGGTTTTGTTAAGGAATTTGATTCTTGAGCAAGATGGTTTTTATGGGCTGGTAGTTTGTTGTCCTCTAAATGGAGCTTTGTCAGATGGGATATTGTTTGTAGCCCGAAGCAGTTTGGTGGTCTGGGGTTAAGGCAACCGTCTCTGTTTGGGGTGGCGTTGGTTGCTAAATTGTATTAGTGGTGGTGTGTGGAGCAAGATCAACTCTGGGCCAAGATTTTATCTCATAAGTATTTCTCAGGGATCCCAGAGATGGATATTCCTTAGTATCCCCTAGTAGGGAGAGGTTCGGTGATTTGGGCTAAGCTCAAGAAAGGGGCTGCGCTCATCAAGGATAGCTTATTTTGGATTTACAAAAGGGGGACGAAGGCTCTTTTTTGGTCTAATTCTTGGGATGGTTTTCCTCCCATTGTTTCTCAATTTTTAAATTTGTCAACTCTATGCCAGAAGTTCCTTGAGGTTGGTTGGTCAAGAGTAAGTGATTTTAATTCCTCTCCTCCTGGTCAGTTGGTGGTGGCAAGATGGAATAATCCTGATGAGTGGCTTGTTGTTGGTATGGAGGAAGAGTGTGTTGAGCTTCATAGTATCCTTTCTAGTAGACGTTGTAGTTCCCTCTAGGATGGGGATGTTCTTTCTTGGTCTCCTAATCCTAAGGGTGTCTACACTCTTGCTTCTGGACATCAGGTGTTGTTATCTCATAAGTTGGACGTGGTGGAGGTTCACTAGTGGAAGAGAGTGTGGAACAAGTTCTCTTAGCCTAAGTGTAATTGCTTTATCTGGACTTTGGCCTGGAATAAGTGTTTGACATGGGATAATCTTCAGAAGCGGGGTTTCCAGGGCCCTTCTATTTGTGTTTTGTGTGGGGTTGGGGAGGACTCTTCTCACTTGTTTTTCTACTGCCCCTTTGTATTGCAACTTTGGCATTCTTGGTGGGGAGTTTGGAAAATCCCCTATGTCCATGCTTCCTCCCTAGTAGATTTTTGGAGTAGTTTGGGTAGGCCTCCTTCTATGGCAACTTTTTTGTGGGATGTGCAGTATGTTGGGCCTACCTTCATACTATGGAAAATTTGGTTGGAATAGAATTGTAGAATATTTTGTGGTGAAAAGATGTTGATTCAATAAGACTGGCAAAAATTATGGGTATGATTCAAGAGACGATGCAAGCTAAGTGTGGAGTGGTGTTTCCCTTAGAGAAAGGGGATGTTAAGATGGTGGATATATTGGGGTTTTAGGGATTTTTTCTTTGGATTTTGCTTGTGTAAGGAGAGGAAGGCAGGTGAAAATGAAAGTTCAAAGGGTGGGCAGATGGCTGTCCCTTTGAATGGAATTTTGAAGATCAATATTGATGGGTGCTCAAGAGGCAATCCTGGGCCTGCTTGGATTAGAGGGGTTGGAAGGGATTTTTTGGGTTCGATGGTTTTCTTCTTTTCCGTTCTTGAAGGGATGCAGTCTATCAACCTTATGGAAGGTTTGGCGATCCTTTACGCCTTTGAGTGAGCTTATGCTTTGGGGTGGTGCAAGGTTATCTGTGAATCTGATTCACAAGTTTTGATTAACTTGCTAAGTGAATGGAAGGTGTCTAATGTTAGTTGGTAGCTAGCTATGTTGGTGTAGTAGATTAGTTCTTTGATGGAGATGATGTCTTTTGTCCATATTCTGAGAGAGTGGAATAGGGCAGCCGATTGTTTGGCTAAGTGGACTTCTGAGCATATCGATGGTTAGAAGATTGATGAGTGGGAGTAGGTTCCTCATGAGCTCCAACATGACTTGGAGAGGATTCTGGTTGAGGATGGGGATGGTAGTGGTGAAGGATGATGATGGTTTCACTTTGTTTGGTTGCTTTTTATGGTTTCCTAGGGCCTTGGCCCTTTGATTTTATGTAATGCTCATTTTTGAATTTCAATAATGTGTTTACCCCTTTTTATTAAAAATAATAATAGAATTAGAATTAGAATTTAATTAATAATTATAATAATTTATTTTATGTTAATTTAATTTAAATTTTCTATTTTAATTGTGTAAAATCAAATCCCTAGCAATATTATCTTTATATGCTTATTTATGGATGTGCTTTAATTTAAGTTTTATTTATATGCTTTTTTAATAGTTTGAATCCAAATCTCTATAACATAGCTAATTGATTTTTGTGAGATTTTCTTTAATAAAAAAAATTACATACATAAATATAGAAAATTTATGTATGTATCTAGAAAAATCAATATATATATATATACATTAAAAAAGTGAAATATTTCATATATATCCTATTAAATTACTAGAATAATATATTAGTAAAAGTAACATTTATTTATTTTAGAAAAATTCCATGAAATGACTTTATAAAGCTAAAAGTGAAAAATTGATGACAAAAATATAATACTGTAGTATATTATTATAATTTAATATAACCAATTAAAATATATACTAAATCTAATATATTAAGCCTTATTTAATATTATATTAAATTATTATAATACAACAATATTATATTTAAAAAAATAAAAATAAAGAGGGTAAAAACTTTATTAACCAAAGAAAGCAGTACAAGACAAAAAGTACAAGCACTCCACAAGGGAGCAAGAAAATCCAATCAAGCACTCAAGCAACACCCAAGCAACATCTCATGTCTTTCGTGACCAAATCGTCCAACTCCTAAGCAAGATCCCCAGACAAACTATCCTAATCATCCACAATCTAATTCCTAGTCCTCTCTGAAGTCCACTTAGCCAACCCATCTGCCACTTTATTCCATTCCCATGGGATATGGAAAAAGGTGAGAGAATCCATAAATCCTCCATGACAGGTCATTTTCTTAACCACCATAGCTAACCACCAGCTAACATCCTCTAATTGACTCTTTTTCAACAAGTCAATCACAATATAAGAATCAAACTCATAAATGACCCTTCTCTAACCAAGGGAACAAGCCTGTTTCAAAGCCAAAAGAATAGCCAAAACCTCCATAAGTTTAATAGAATGTTGCCCCTTATACTCAGAGAAGAAAAAACTCAATCACTCTAGAACTATCCCTGCCAACTCCACCAACCCCAAAATGCCTAGGATTGCCTCTAGAAGACCCACCAACGTTAATTTTCAAAACTCTAGGGGGAGGGGGCTTCAAATGTTGCTCCCTAAAGATCTTTCCTCTAGTACTCCACCTAGATCAGGCTTGGGCCTTGTCCTACCACTAATAGAAATCCCTAGATTATGAACCACTCTTGTATCACCAAGATCCACTGGAATCGACAAATCACACTTAGCAGCTAAAGTCTCTTGAAGAGCTCCCAAAATTCGCAACCACACCTAACCCACCTGAAGCTTCCTATCCAAAAAAGTCCTATGGTTATGCTCCAACCAAATATGCTAGATGATCAAACTGGGACAAAAAGGCTAGGAAATTTCTAAGGAAGTCATAACAGGAAGGGCTTCAAGACTCCATTAGAACTCTTCCAAGGAAGAGACATGTTTGCACTGTTGATTCCAAGCCTCCCACTAGAAATGCCAAATTTTCCTAGCATAGGGGCACTGAAAGAAGAGATGGGAGGAAGTCTCATCATTACTTGAACACACGAAGCACATTGAAGAACCTTGAAAACCATGCTTCTAAAGATTCTCCCAAGTCAAGCATTTATTATAAACCACCAACCAAGAGAATTTATTCCAAATCTATCTCCACCACGGAACCCCAACACTGTCAAAAGCTTGTTTATCCAACACCCGATAGCCAAAGGCAACAAAGAATTGACCTCTTAGGTCATGACCCCATGCAAGAACATCCCTCTCAGGGAGAGAAATGCACACCTTTCCAACCAAAATAGAATCCAACTCTTGTCAATCCCCCACCGAACCCCCCGATGGCCACTCATGCAAGTCCTTCCACCTAAAACCATTAGCTTGCCCTAAAGCCTGAGGGGCTTTAAAGTCCATCACTCTACTCCATCCAGCCTCTAGAAAAATCCTATACAATTCCTATGAGGATGAGAAGACATGATAGGAGGGAAGCAATCCTAAGAATCATACCAAAAAAGAGTATATGAGCTTTTGTTGTAAATCCCAAAAAGACCCTATTTAACCAACTTGACACTTCTTTTGAGAGTACCCAAAATCATAGAACCTTTCCCCATAAGACTAAATCTAGGTACCTCAACACCCTCCACATCCCCTAGATATTTAGAGGTAAGGATCTTGGCCCAACATCGATGTTGTTGAGAGCACCATCTCTAATAAAGCTTAGCTACCAAGGCTTGTCCATTCCAATCAGCCCTTCGCAGTCCTAGACCCCCTTCCTACTATGGTGAACACACAAGATCCCACTAAACCAATCTCCACTTCCTCTAAAGAATATTACCAAACCAAAGAAACTAATGACAAAGACTCTCAAAGTCTTTGATGAAACTAGCAGGGACAAACAATAGAAAAAACCTGTATATCAAAAGGGCTTGAACCACAAATTTTAAAAGAGTTACTCTACCAACTGTAGAAAGCCACCTACAAGTCCAATGGTAAACCTTTTTATGAAATTTATCGATCACATCCTACCTATAACCCCTTGAAAGCATGCAAATAGCCAAAGGAATACCAAGATAATTGACGAGAAGTAGACCAATCTGAAATCTTAAAATCCTAGCAATTATTTGTTGAATAAGCTTAGGGGTATTAAAGAAGTAAATACAAGACTTAATCTCATTGATGCTTTGCCTTGAAGTATCCAAATAACAATCCAAGGTCTTCCTCAAGTTAATCGCTTGATCCAATCTAGCTGACCCCATCAAGACAATGCCATTGACAAATTGGAGATGAGATTGAGGAGGAAATTTTTTGCCCCACTTCAATCCTTGAATAAGCCTGCACTCCACTTGAGATTTAATAAATATCTCCAATCCCTCCACCATCAAAATGAATAAGGGGATAAGGGATCCCCCTACCAAAGGTCCCTAGTCACCGCAAAAATATCAGAAGGCTGCCCATTGATAAGAATCGAGAAGGAAGAGGAGGTAACACAACTCATGACCCATTCAACCCATTCACTACTGAACCCAAAATACCTTAAAATCTTGGATAAGAAAGACCATTTTACTTGATTGTATGCTTTGGCAATGCCCAAATTAATAAACATCGCCTTCTTTCTGGAAGAAGCCATAGAATGAATAATCTCAACTGCAATGACAACAACATCCAAGGTATGTCTACCAACAACGAATCCACCTTGTTCCTTAGAAATTAACCTATTTAGGCATGGCTTCAAGTTTTCAACAATCAATTTGGTAATTATTTTGTACACCACATTTCACAAAGCAATTGATTTAAAAAGATCCAAAGAATCAACACCTTCCCATTTATGGATAAGAGTGAGAAAAGTGACATTCATGGCACACAACAATTGCTTATTCCTTTGAGACTCCTGGACAACCTCAAGAAGGTTAGGATTGATCACCTCCCAAAATTCTTGAAAGAACTCTGTCGAAAACCCATCAAGACCTGGAGTCTTTCCTTTCTTCAACTGAAACACAACATCCTCCAATTCCTTCAAGGTAATAGGTTTGATAAGAGAGTCATTCATGTCCTTGGTCACTAGAGGAGGGATACAAGTCAAGATAGCAACTTCATCCTCACTAGGAGGAGGAGAATCTTCATAAAATAGAGCAGAAAAGAAATGAGCAGACTCTCTCGAAATCTCAGAAGAGAAAGAAAGAACAACTCCCCCAAGAGAACAAATAGAAGAAATGACATTACCCTGCATTTTTTCTTTCACCGAGTTGTGAAAAAAAGAGGTATTCCTGTCACCTTCTTACAACCAATCAATGTAGGACTTTTGTTTCCAAAAAAATTCCTCTCTAAGCTCCCACTCCTCCACCTCTTTTATCGTTGTAGCTTCTAACCTGCACAAATCCATTGAAATTCCATGGTCCCTGATCTGTTGGGTGAGAGACTCCAAGTGTGCATGAGTTGCCCTTTTTTCTTGAAAAACATTACCAAAGTGAGTTCTATTCCATCGTTTCAACTTGTATTTGATATATTGGAGTCTCTTCACAAAGGAGTACATAGCAGTGCCAAAATCTAGCCTCCCTTCATCCCACCACCTAGGAATGAGATCATGGAGCCTCTCATCCCTAAGCCACATTAGCTAAAATTTAAAAGATTGCTTATTAGAGCAATTAGCCAGACGGGCAGAAAGTTTAATCGGCCAGTGATCCGAGCCATGCCAATCCAATATTTTAGAGCTTGTCATCCGCTTATCACCAACCCAAAAGATGGACACTAGAAACCTGTCTAACCTTTCCAAAATGGCATCCTCACTGATCCTCCTATTGTTCCAAGTAAAAATACCATTCGAGGGCTTGATATCCATCAACCATAAATGATCCATATTGTCCCTTAGGAGATAAGAGGAAGGGTCGAATCGAGCAATACCACCACTTTTCTCCTCAAGGGAGGAAATAGCATTAAAGTCACTTATCATAATATAATAATATTATATTATTATTAATATTAATATTATTTTATATATGAAAAAAATATTAATATATTTATATTATTAATATTAGAAATATTATATTATTACTATTATTTTTATATTTATAATAATATTTTTATATTAAATTATTGTTATTATTTTATTATTAATATTAATATTATAATATTATAATTACTAGAATATTATTATTTATTATTATAACTAATAATTGTTGGTGTAATTAATTACTTAATTACACTTTGTATAACTTTACTTAGGTAATATTTTAAGTCCTAGGTTGCATAATTAGATAAATCATTTAATAATGGGGTAATTCCCCCTTCCTTGTTTGTAGGAGATACGATTCTTTCTAGAAGATGAGTTGTCCTTCTAGAACTTATCTCAACATTTAATAATTTCCTAGATAGGGTTCACATGTTGTCACATGTTGTTAGATCATGATACATGGCAACATCTCATGCATTTTAGGTTTTCTCTCTTGCCTATATAATTGGGCAACTTGTTCATTTGTATCATATCAATCAAATGTCAATCTATGATCTAATGTTGTAGATCAATAGCAATCTCTCTTTACAACCCTTAGTTGCAACACTTTCTGTGTGGTGTAATTTCTCTTGGAAAAATCCTTTGAAGTGTGCGAAACTTCATTGGATGATTCAACATCCATCATTTCAACATGATATCAGAGCATGCTGAATTATAACAGTAATCACACCTTGGTGTGCAAAAGGTACATTTAAGAAGTGTGGAAGGTCAATTAGGGAATTTTTTGGTCTATTTTTTACATACATTTGTGTAGTATACATGAGGTCAATTGGGTAGGCCATTTAGAAAATGATGTTGTTTGTGCAACAAAGGTCTTAATGGAAAAGTGATAGCTTCAAATCAACTATGTATCTGCTTACAGGGATATGAACACAACTAAAACAAAACCTCTAAATCAAGAAGATAATAAGGTTACATTGCTGATAGACTCATTTTATGTTTGCAATAGGGAGAGAGGGAGAGAGGGAGATATGGGGATAGAAAGAGGGAGAGATGGAGCGGGGAGAGAGGTAAGGAGATAGAGATAGAGAGGAAGTTAGAGATAGAGATGATGGAAATGGAGATGGAGATGGAGGAAAGGGATATGGAGAGAGGGAGATATAGAAACTGTAGACATTTAAAATTGTCCCAAGCTTATGACTCCATTTTTTTGATTAATTTCTCGTCTAATTCTTCATCTAAATCTAATTCTTCATCTAACCATAATTCCTCGTCTAACCCTTAATCCAATTTCACCCTCTTTTCATGCACACAAAATTAAATAATATTTATTATTTAATTATACTAATATTTCCCATTTCATTAATCCATCTAATTAAATAATTATTACTTAATTATTTAATTATTAACATTGTATTTTATTAAATAAAAACTTTTATTTATTTAATCTCACTAATATAATAATTAATTAAATTATTTAAATTTAATTAATTATCCATGGTTTTGAAAATAAATGATTTTTAATTTTCAAAAAATGAACTCTTACATTTCTCAATGATTTTTGAAAAATGAACTCTTACACACCTCCACTAATTTTGAAATTTAAACTATTCCAAATGGCCATGATTTTCAAAATTTAAACTCTTCCAAATTGCCACTAATTTGGCTGATTTTCTTCCACCCACTAATTTTTCCTCCATTCCACAAATTTCTCCAATCACATGGCACTAATTTTGAATTTGAGAATGAGCAAGTTTCCCATGAAATTTATCTCATTCAATCTCAACCCTTCATTTGTCTTCTCAATCTCGTATGTCCATTTCACCATCTTCTCATCTATAAATTTGAGCTTTGAGCTCTTCATTTCTCTAACCACCACCATCTTCAACCTTTCACTAAAATTATCATCTTGAACCACCACCACCTTTAATCTTTCACTATCCCCATTTTCGTCTTAAGCCTTTTACTTTGTGCACTTTAAAATTGAGAGCAACATATCTTAAATATTCAAAAGCGAAGGAGAGAAGAATAATGGAGATCAACCGATGAAGGTATAAAGGTATAATTTTCTTTGTTTGTTTGCATTCAATTTCCTTTATGCTTATTTATGCTTCATTGTTTTGGATTTTATTTTATAATCTTAATTCTAATGGTTTGGTGGTTTCCTTCAAGGATTTAAGCTTCACCAATTAATTTTTTTGATCCGTACAATTGGTGAACCTGACGTGAAGAACATTTGCTTTTTCTTTCTTTCTTGTGTGCAAGTTTTTGGTGTTTATGTGTTGTAGGTTATGGATACTTTCAAGAGGTGGTGAAAATTATAAATTTTTTGTTTGAGGACAAATAGAAATCACCATTGCATTGAGAAGCATCATTCCATAAATTTTCATACATTATACTCTATATTTTGGTGAAAATTTGTATTTTGAACTTAAAAAATGTGGTTTGTAGGCACTTTCTTTGTTAATCTGCACATTGTACGGATCTGCACTTTTTGGTTGATTTTTTATTGTCGCATATTTTTAAAACCTATTAATGCTGAATATGGTTTCAATTGCTGGTTAGAAAATCAATTTACAAAATTTGAATCAATTGCTGAAAGTGCTTACTTCTTTTTTTCATAATTTTTGAAATACTAACCTATAGTAAAACTAGCATAATTTGCAAAGCACTCATGGGATTTTCAAGTTTTTGTAGGCATTGGAAAGTTGATTATAATGTGCATGTTGTGGATTAGACCATTTATTCATAACAAAAATAAAAAATAGGTATAATCAGTTAAAATGAATGTTTCAATTTTAAAATTTAATTTTTGATAATTTCATAAAAGCTCATAAAATTTCCAAAAAAGTTTTTAATGGTTTGATTAATTTTTGATTTTAATGGTCTGAAAAGTACCTTGCAAGTACCTTGGGCGATGAGAAGATTTTCTCAAAAAGGAACTTCTTGTCCCCAAGTGAGAATGAAAATGACTTTTGAAGAATTTTAGAATTCCTCAAAAATCTCTATGGGGAATGAGAAAGTAGTTGGGAAAATAAATGTGAATTTGGAAGAATTTCATGGACAAGATAAGGTTCCAAAAAGGGAAGCACTTGTCCATATGTGACTTGATGTGACAAGTTAAATATTTTAAAAGATGCATAGGAAAAGAGGATTCTAGGAGGAATAAATGTGAAATCTAAATTCACATGGAAAAAAAGGTCAATGCTAAGAAAGACAAATGAAAAGGTTGACTAAAAAGACATGCTAAATGTGTCTAATGACTTTGATTAAGGTTGTGCAAACACATGATTTGGAGGATTAATGAAAGATTAAGGAGAAATTGGAAGATGTGAGGATGTGACATTAATTTTTTAATTAATGTGTGCACATCCTAATCCAGAATTAATTAAATTAATCCGGATTAGAAGAGGGTTATGGAGGATGTGACAATGAGAGAGAAAAAAATGAATTAAAAATTGACTTAAATTCAAAGAGGTCACGTGACTAAATTAAATAAAGTGATGTATTTATTTAATTTAGAGAGGAAAGAAGTAAAAGGTAAAAATATTTAATTATTGAATTAAATACTTTATGAACCTTATATAGACAATGAAATATTGATTAGATAAGTGATTTAATCAATATCGATGAAGAGGACGAAATAGGCGAGTAAAAGGATGAATAAGGAGACGAATTTGACCATATGGAAGTGGTCAAATTTGGATGTCTACATTTTTTCCCTCTTCGAAATGCTATTAGGATAATAGGGTTTTGAAGAAAATAAAATGCAAATGATTCTATAGAGGAAGCGACCGGAAAAGAGATGCCTTAGCATGGGAGAGGCTGCGTGAGCTGCCCAAACAAAGGGAAATGGAAGGGGATTCCCTAGTCTCGCACGAGAAGGCCCATGATGGAGGAATGGGGGAGAATGGTAGGGTATGCCCCCTCGAAAAGGCGGATGGGGAAGGAAAATGAGTCCTAGGTGACTTCTCGAAAGTATAAAGTGGTATATGTCATTGGAAAGAGCACGAAAAATTGAGAAAATTGGATTTTGAATGGAGTCAAACGGATGCATGGTTTGCAAATGGCGGCCCGAGGAAGATAGAAGATTAAAGAATTAGTTGGAGGAAAAGATTTTTTAAATAAGGGGTAAAAAATACCCTTCATTTAAAAAGGTAAAAAGGAGGGGGAGAGTTATATAAGGTAATTTTAGGAATTACTTCTCCTTATTTGAACAACTGTCAGTTAAGGAAGAAAGGGAGAAGAAGAGAGGGAGAGGATAAGAGGGCACAATGTCGAATGATTATGACACTGATATTATCCACTGACGGACGAGGTGCGGCAGTTCTACAACGAGTGCGTCGTTCCATGCCAGGTTAGCTCCAAACCCAACTTTGTGATTTTTATCATTTTTTGAAGTTTTAGTGAAATTTAAAAACATGGGTTTGGGTGGTGGGGAGGGTTAGACAAATGGGTAGTAGGCGAATGTTAGATGTCACCAAAGGGGTGGCTAAAATTGCCTATTAGAGGCAATGGGATTTTTTTTTTTGCTAGATTAATGGGCAAATGGGAGAGCAAAATACAAAGAGGCGAACGGGCCCCTGCAGAGGGGCATACCCCACCCTCTGAACAGTGGGTCCACCCATCCGAGGGCGGGTCTTCCCTAGGTCCACCCACGACTTGGGTGGGTTCGCCCGCGGTCGGGCGGGTCCACCCACGACTGGGGCAGATTTGCTCATGGCTAGGGGCTGGTCTGCTTGCATTTGAGGCGATTCTATCCCAAGTTAGGCGGGATGGACAAGGGGAGGGAGGAGGAAATGGTAGGAGAGGGTGGGAAAAGACAGGAAAGGGAACCTAGGGCCGAAGGAAAAAAAGGGGGAAAAATAAAGAGAAAAAGAGGAATAAGAGAGAGAATGACTGACATGGTGTGCGTGACATGGATGCAAGACTTTGACAGAGTGTAGATGTGTGAGAGGCGGTCTAAGGTGCTGAAGGTTTGTATAGCGGCCATGAATGGCACAAATCACGAGGCACTAGCACTGGAAGGTCTATTGCACATGCTATCATACTCGAATATTAAGGCACATAGGGCCATGTTGACAACATTGTTAGAGTGTTGGGATTCAACTATGTCGTCATTTCATCTACCAACAAGAGAGATGATGGTGACCTTAGAGGATGTATGGAGGATTCTGAGGCTCCCATTAGTGGGGCTCCTGGTCAACGAATTTAAGGTGGAGGGGGAGGCACTGGACGAGTCTGTGTAGGTCGTGTTCGGCAAAGATGAGCTACTGATTCGATGACAACAGTTAGATGTGGATAGGTGTCTTTCCTATAAGGTGCTAACATTGTCCCTATATCTAGTAGGATTGATCAGTGGGATCTTGATTCTAGATAGGAGCGGTTGGTTCCTGCATCTTAGGTTTGTGGAGGTGATTCAACACATTGTCGAGGGCCAAGAGGGGCAGTTTGCATGGGGGACTTGTCTGTTAGCATAATTGTACAAGGATATGCATGTGATATGTTATCGGGAGGTATTGAGTTTAACACATGTCACACTGTTGCAGGTATGGGCATGGGAGCATATCAGGATTGCCAGGCCAGTCATGGTGAGAGGAGGGGAGGAGGATGACATAGCACTAATAGCCTGGGGAGGATGGAGGCTAGGGTGATACTGCGGTACGAGGGATTCAAAGACTATTTGATGAGCTGTTGGTGGAGACGATAGTGTGGCGATCGTACATGTGGTGGTTTAGGGAGTGGAGGGATGAGGAGGTTAGGAACATGGATTATTTCTACACCTGGTGCTATATTATCATGAAATAGCCACATATTGTTGAGTTACATAGACCAGATCAGATGATGAGGTAGTTTGGGGTGAGGCAGGATATTCTGCAGGGTTGAGAGATGTGCCAGCGGATTTCGCGAGAGCAACCATGGGGAGAGGAGATTGAGCCTGAGTCTATGAGGGAGGAGTGGGAGACACTATGGTTAGTGGCTTATCCAGGTAGGAGAGTTGGGTTGAGAGATGCAGGGATGACAACGTGGTATGACCAATGGTTTTGCCAACATTGGTGGTGTCGATTAAGGAGGCATTAGGGTTTGGATTAGAGGATGAGAGATGACTGGAAGCTAAGAGGAGGAGATAACATCCGCAAGGAAAATAGAGAGGACAATAGGGAGGAGGACAGGGGGCAACTGGAGCAGCAGGAGAGCTGACGAGGGTGGCCAAGAGGAGGAGACGACAATGGAGAGTCTGAGGAGGGGACGAAGCAGAGGGGAGGGCCATGGACTAGTAGGATAGGGGACATGAGGCACAAAGGGAGAGGAGATAGGAGGCACAGAGGGAGAGGAGACAAGAGGCTAGCACATCCACATGAGGCCAACAGAGGCAGAGACAAGAGGAGGCCAATGCCATTAGAGAGTGAGAGAGGATGATAGGGAGGAGGAGGAGAGCCTCGGTGGTGATTGATGTGGATGAGGCGGGGGTAGAGGGGGAGGATGAGTGGGAGGAGCCAAAGGTGATAGATGTTGACATGGAGGTACATGCTATCCCTCCACTATCCATGGCACCACCTACATGAGAGGATCTAACAGTGCTATTGAGAGGGGTCTTAGAGAGATTGATGCTCAGTGAGTAGCGACTATGGTGGTTAGAGGTAGAATGGAGTATATTGGAGGCAAAGGTGAGTGAGCTATAGGAACAACTTGTCAGGGGTGAGAGGGATTACTCAGATCTGGCCACGATAGTGACAAATATGGAGAGGAGTCTGCGAAGAGAGATGAGTCACGAGATGAGGTGATCGATTTACGCATAGAGATAGATAGGCTGTGGGCATAGGTTTCCAGGGAGCATGAGGATGGAGAGGCAGGGAGATGGGAGAGGGACTGTCTAGTGGTAGAGGAGGCGGTATGACAGGCTAGAGGACAAGGAGATGCTGGAGCAAGGACAAGGCAGGGGCCTGCAAAGATTGGGGTAGAGGCAGTGGGAGATGTGGAGGATCTGTGAAGGAAAGTAGAGCAGCTATGGAGAGAGAGAGAGCAGATTTGTGGTGGGATCAAGATGAGCTCTGGGACAGAGTGTATTGTTTAGAGTAGACAAATGGAGATATGGGGTTTATGTAAGAGAGAGAGGATGAGATGTGGGGTTAGGTACGCGTGATGCGGGTAGAGAGAGACGTAGTGCAGGCACATGTGTAGGCCATGGAGGTGGAGAGGGATGTAGCTCGGGCATGAGTTTAGGTGTTGCAAAGAGATAGGGATGCAACAGTGGCTCAGGCACATGCCACACATAGGGAGAGAGATGCCACAGAGGTGCAGATGTAGATGTTGCAGGGAAAGAGGGATGCAATAGTGGCTCAAGTGCAGGCAGTAAAGGTTGAGGGTGGTAAGGAAAGATCAGACATATAGGGATTACAAACACAGTTGTAGGTTGAGAGGGACAAGGTCATAGAGTAGGTACAACAGCTGAGGTCGGCACAGGAGGCATGGAGGTAGGAGTAGAGAGCCATTAGTGTGGATCGAGATAGATACAGGCATGAGTAGAATGCCACTAGATATCATGATGGGTAGAGAGATGATTATATGCAGGAGGCAACCTACTGAAGGTGTGCTTATGAGCAGGTAGTTCCAAATCCGGTGCAGCGCACAACACGCTATGTTAGGTAGGTACCTTAGATGTCAACAACATCCTAGTCATTAGGGACACATACCAGAGGGTATAGTGACTTACAGTTGACTCTCACTATGGTGATTATCAGGGGACTTCGACCCGTGCTTATCAAACGACTCCCACATGTAGAGGGCCAGTGCTTGATTCTCCTTAGAGATCAGACGTGGGCAGCTCACAGTAGAGCGGGTAGAGGGCAGGTGACAGGATATAGGTTTTTTGACAAGTGCAAGATGGAGACTTAGTACATATCAACAAAGAGCAGATGTGATCTACATCATTGGATTTGTACTTTATTTGATGATATATGTACGATGGATATGTATTTGATTATGTTATAAGCATCATGATGAGATGGACATTGTATTATTTTGATTATGATATGTGATAGTCCTCATTGACACTATGAGATATGTTTATGTGATGGATGATCTATGTTATGAATATGAGTATGTTTTTATGCTCTTATGATGGAATGCAATGTATGCACATGTGTATGATGATTTATGCTTAAATGGATGATTTGATTATGCATGATGTTGATGATGGTTTATTTATGTGGATGATTTGATTATGCACGATGTTGATGATGGCTTATTTATGTTGATGTCATTGTGTATATGATGTATTTAATGTTTATGACGCAGGATGGGATGAATGTTTGGTATGATATGTAATTATTATGGACCTAACAATGTATTTTGCAAGTGGAGATGCATGTAATGTGTAAATGTTAATAAGGAAATTTATGGATTAAAATGAACCTAAGATGTTGAATCTAGTTAGTCTATTATGCATATGGGATAAAGTATAATGGACCTATGATATAACATGCAATATGAATGGAAAATGGACTCCATCACGAAATTCAATGAAAACATAAATGTCAATAAGGATTTGCATGGGAATGTGGGTAGATGATAGGTGAAGTGTGGGTGTGATACTGCACCTGTCAAGAACTAGTAGTATCCTGAGAAGAAAAGGGGAAAAGAATCAAAGTTTGCACAACTGCAATCATAAGTCATGAGTTAGGAACAAGAATGAATGAAGGATACATGCAATGAAATGAAATGCAATCATGAATGCAATTTTCCATCCTTAGAGCATTGATTTTTGCTATAGCATGAGACACCAACTACTAGGGTATATGAAACCAAGGCAAGATAACATCTAATGCATAAAAAAAAACTGCAAACAAGGTTATCCCAACACCCCAAGGTCACGAAGACCTTGGTCAGGCTAGGTATTTGGATAACCACAAGTATAAAAGGATGTCCCCGATGTAACACAGGGTCTTAGAGACCTTGGTGGGTACTACGTGGGAATGACCCAGCAGACAACAACAATAAACCATCAAAACACACCATAATATGATAGATTATGACAACCTTGACTAGTTGTAATAGGAAGCTCAAACAATAAACAAAATCCAAAAGTATTAAAAGATCATAATCAAATTCAAACATCCTTTTCCATAGGATCACAAGGATGGATGGGGTTGATGAGGTATGTTAGGAAGGATACATCCTGTTAAGATTGATGATGGATACTAAACTAAGATGACCTAGGTGATGCATAATTTTTGTCATTAATTGGATTTTTTGACACTAGAGGATCTCGTTTGTAAAGAACCAACTAGATAAGGGCACTCTTGACAACACGACATAAGAGACTAGACAAAAGACCAACACAAGACTGACACACCCTAAAGACCTAGAGGCTCGGGGGCTAATCAAAGATTAGCCTTGCCTACGTGAAAGTGCAGAGCCCTCGTAGTTCAAGAAAAAGACCACGGACAAGAGCAGAAAGAGGACTATTGGAGACCAATGAGATGACAACAAAACAAAGCCCCGAGGGTGGATCAAAAAATTGGCCTTGCCTACGTGAAAGCGCAAGGGTAATGTAGTTTGGAAAAGAAAAATGGACACCGACCATGGATAAAAGTGAAAAGGGGATGATGAAGATAGATGATGCATGACCATCTCGAGATGGTTAAAATGCCCCGGGGGCAGATCAAATGATCAGCCTTGCCTATGTGAAAGCACAGGGGCAACATAGTTCGACAAAGGATGAAAAGACTGATGTGACAGGATGAGGCGTAGATGGAGACTGACATGATGTATGATCCTAGATGATGACACAAACCAACTGAAAAATGACATGTGAGTCAAAATAAAGTAAAATAAAGCCCCAGGGGTGGATCAAAAGATCGACCTTTCCTACATGAAAGCACAGGGGTGATGTAGTTCAGAAAAGACAAATGATAATCAACCATGGATAAAAGTGAAAAGGGGATGATGAAGACAGATGATGGATGAACATCTCAGGATTGGTCAAAATGCCTCAGGGGCAGATCAAATGATCAGCCTTGCCTACGTGAAAGCGCAGGGGCGACGTAGTTCAACAAAGGATGAAAAGATTAACGTGACAAGATGAGGCCTAAATGGAGACCAACACGATAGATGATCCTAGATGATGACACAAAATGACCGAAAAATGACATGTGAGTCAAAATAAGGAAAAATAAAGCCTAGGGGGTGGATCAAAAGATCGACCTTGCCTACGTGAAAGTGCAGGGGCGACGTAGTTCGAAAAAGACAAACGACAGCCGACCATGGATAAAAGCGAAAAGGGGTTGATGAAGATAGATGATGGATGACCATCTTGGGATGGTCAAAATGCCTCGAGGGTAGGTTTTCCAACTTTCAGCAAAGGGGAAAAATGCAAATGTGGAAATGAAGCTTCTAAGGCACGACAATACTCAAATGGTTGCAGGTCAGCATAAATGGTGACCTCCTGTCCATTAACTGGGAAGTTTAGGCATTGATGATATGTGGAGGGGACAAATTGCATGGTGTGGAGCCATGGGCGGCCAAGGAGGAGGTTGTAGGGTAAGTCCAGATCAAGGACATGACATGTAGTGTACTAAATCACGGGTCCAACCTGGATGGGAAGACTGACAATTCCTTTAGAATCTCTTTCTACATTATCATAAGCCTTGATTGTAATGATTTGATTACTCAGGTTTGCTTGAGTATACCCTATATGCTTTATGAAATTTAGAGTGCATAGATTAAGGGAAGAGCCATTATCTACTAGGACCCTTTTTACTTTATGACGGGCAACCATGACTTTGATGTGTAGGGGACGGTTATGGTTGGCATCAATGTTAGGCATGTCATTTTGGCTGAAGTGTAATTGGTAAGATAGAGCCAGATGTCCTACTAAAGCTTGGAATTGTGTGGGGTCAATATCGTTAGGTACTCGGGTTTCCTATAAAGCTCGATTTAGGATCTCTTGATGCGCATGAGAAGATTTAAGCAAATCCAAAATTGAGATTTGAGTAAGAGTCTTTCCTAAGTGATCAAGAATGTTATATTGAGAATTCGTAGGATTTTGTTGGGCAGATGCAGAGGCTGCAAGAACAGTAATGCAGGTTCTTTGGGTAGCAACAACACATTGGGGATCTTTAGCTTTGACATGTATCATGGATACGCAGGGTTCCACCTGCTCAGTGTAATGGACAATGCCATCGTAATTGAGGGGCACATTCTTATAACTTATGTTATTTGTACTATTGTCTTGGGGATTGTTATTGGACGTGCTTGTGCCTTGATTATGGTTAGGGAAGGCGTTTTGGTAAATCTATAGTTGAGCATTAGACGATGAAGCCTGATTGGCATCCACATGAATATCTCCTTAATCTATAAGATCTTGGATATACATTTTTAGACTCTGACACTTGTTTAGGGTATGTCCTTTAATCTTGTGAAACTCATAGTATTCATTTTCTTTAAACCAAGCTGGTTTAGGCTTAGATTCATTGGGTGGTTTGGTTACAAGATATGTGATTGGATAATTGGCTTGTAGGAGCTTGTTGAACATGGCACTGAGGGGTTCTCCTAATTGAGTGAATTGGCATTTGTTGTTCCCTTAATTGTTGAGGGGGGGTGAGGTGCCCCCTGTGGTACTGATATGATGTTTTGGGTAGATGGTTGGTTAGAGGCAGGTTGTTGCCTCTGAGAGGTACTAGCTACTTGAACATGCTTAGTGTCAGTGATTCCATCATTCACAACATTCTTGTTCTTATTCTAGTTGTGTGACTTATCTCCAGATGACCATTCTCTATCATGATTGTGTATCTTGACATACCCTTTAGCAATAAGGGCTCATTCAAGGATGGGTCCTTTCTCCACTATCTCGACGAAGGTGGTGACACAATGAAACCTGAAGTTATGGGCCATGTCGAGATGTGAATTCTTAGCAAAGAGAGTGACCATGTCTTTCTCCTTGAGTGGGTTTTCATTCGGCTTGCCAATGCATGCCACCTTTGTAGGTAGCTGGCAAAGGTTTTGCCTTCACGTTGTTTCTCCTTGAGGAGATCCAATGTATCAATATCCTTCTCTAGATTTAAGGAGAAGTAGGAAACAAATTTCTTTGAAAGATCCGCGAAGGATTTGATGGATCCCCGCTCTAGACCCATGAACTATTCTAGGGCATACCTTGTCAGGCTTCGCGGGAAGAGATGCAAGAGGTAGTTGTCGTTATGCATAACCTCTTGACACTAGTAGTAAAACTCTTGCAGGTGGGCTTTAGGATCCTTGTTTCCCTTGTATCTGTCAAATTTTGGTATCTCGAAGTGTTTTGGGAAGGGAATCAATGAGATGGAAGGGTTGAATGGATAGGGACATATATCTTCAAATTTGAAGGATTGCTTACCAGTCCCAACTTGGAGATATTTCAAAGCAACTTTGATTTCTAATAGATCCGTGTTGACCGGTGGCGCAGGAGTTGAGGTAGATGGGTTGGATGGATATGGGTGGTAGGATGATGGAGGATCCTATTGAGATATTGTTTGAAGGTTGATATATGGATTTTGATAGTGAGATGATGATGTCCCTTTTTGGTATGTTGAGGGTGTTTGTTGGTATAGGGGTTGTTGTTGCAAGGTATAGTACAGGTTTTTCTAATAAGGATATGTGACATAATGCTGAGAAGCATGAATGGAGTGTTGTGGATTGGTCTGCTGGTATTGGGGGTAGTACTGCGATTGTTGGGAGGCCACATAGGGTGGTTGTTGTTGGAATTGTTGCTAGTTATGATAGAAATAGTGTTAGGGAGGTTGTTGATGTGATATTGGCTGTTGTGTGGGCCGAGATGGGATATTGTGTTGCGGTTGAACTTGCGGACATAAAATAGATGCAAGCAACAAGGATACAGTTTAGACAAGAGGTCAAGATGGATTACCTTGCAATTGGTGTGGTGGTTGTTGTGATGGAATCAAAGGATTATGTGGGGGTTGTTGTTGATGATGTGGCTGAGATGATGTAGAGGCATTTTGCAAAGGAGGTTGTTAGGTCACAACGAGAACATTTGGTTGGGATGTACCTTGCGGAGGTAATTGAGATGGTATGTTAGATTATGGAGGTTGTTGGGATGTGAATGGAAGTGGTGGTAGATTTGTGGCTCCAGGAGGTGGAGACAAGGCAGTGAAAGGGTTGCCCCCAACATTTACTGGAGGTTGATTTGAAAGGGGTGGTGTAGTCAACATTAATGGTGGACGCTGGGGAACAAGTTGTGGCATGTCATAGGCGAAAGAGCTATTGGGATCAGATACTTGTGGAGGCCCTATGACTAATATTGGGGCGTGCAGGGGATTGTTAATTTGGTAAAAGATGGTGTTTCCAAGTTCAGGTTGATACCAACCCTCCACTAGAGGAACATTGGGGATGTATGAATCACCTGGTGCGTTTTGTGAACCTTGGGGTATGTTGGGTGTGGAATTGCCATATTTGGATAGGTCAACACTTGATGGAGGTTTGACACCTTTTTCAATTAGGTGGGCTGAGATTTCTTCCCCATGTTGTTTGAGTAGGAGATCTGTCATTTGCGCATTGGTGGGGTTACTAAAATGTTCCTCGAGTGTGAGTTCGGGCTGGTTGACCATACTCTCTTCACCATGCAACGAGTTGTTCTAATCTTCGGTGCTAGATTGCAATGACCCCTGTTGATGGGAGGATTTTCCTGTGGTGCATTAGATTGGGATCCAGGGTTTTGTTGCTCGACCATCTTCTTTGCCTATGATTGGTTCTAAATAGGCATGCAAGACGACAAAGTAGACTAGGATGCAAGGATGATCAAGATGATGATTGGAGGATTGACCTGATTAGATGACGGATTAGCTGACAAGGATGTGACTTGATAAGATAGGATTGGATGATTGATAACATATTTGATTTAATTAGAATAGAGTGGATTATTTGATAAACGATCGATGAGATTAAATTGGATTGATTGACGAAATGATTGGAAAAATTGGATTAGATTGAACTGATTGATAAGACGATTGATGAGATAGGGTTCGATTGGATTGATAAGTGATTGATAGGGTTAAATGGTAAGACGAATTAGGATGGTGATAGGGGTTCAAAACCATGTTTAAGAATTACCCTAGGTAACACAAGGTGCTGATGGATCAATTAAAGGATAGATGGATGATGACGACGCTGAATCCAACTTGAGATGGAAGTGGATTGATAGGGCCGATGAGGATGACCGACTTAGGACGGATGACGATCCTAATCCATAATTAATTAAATTAATCCGGATTAGAAGAGGGTTATGGAAGATGTGACAATGAGAGAGAAAAAGAGGAATTAAAAATTAACTTAAATTTAAAGAGATCACATGACTAAATTAAATAAAGTGATGTATTTATTTAATTTAGAGAGGAAAGAAGTAAAAGGTAAAATTATTTAATTAGTGAATTAAATACTTTAGGAACCTTATACAAAAAATGAAATATTGATTAGATGAGTGATTTAATTAATACCAATGAAGAGGATGAAATAGGCGAGTAAAGGGATGAATAAGGAGACGAGTTTGACCATATGGAAGTGGTCAAATTTGGATGTCTATAGGTACAAAAGCAATGAATGCATAGTTAATTCATGAAATGTGAGGCGAGTACTAGATTTTATTTCTGCTTATTCTTATTTGTTTGTTGTTTGTTAAAAAGCTTGTGTGTTTTTAGCATGATGCTTGGTTGTTGTTACAAGGGATAACAGGAAATGCTTGCAAAAATTTATCATGTTGGTCTATTTTTTTGCAAATTTTATTGTTGTTTTTGTGGTTCAAGTTTATGAATACCGTATTATTTGTCATGGACTGTGCTCATTTGTTTAGTTCTGTCATGTGCTTCTAGTATTCATTTGCTTGTAAGAAAAGTAGCAAAGTAGAAGTAGATGACAAATTTTGCAGATAACTATAGTGCGTTGTAGAGCAATGAATGCATAGTTAATGCATTAAATACTATGTCAATAGTGGCACAATTGTTATGTTTTATAAGCACAAGGTTACATTGCACAATTGTTATGTTATGTGGGCTATGATATGTAAATACTGTAAAGAACATTTTGTAAATTAATTGTTATGGCTTCGTAGAGTTTGTTAGCTATTAAATATTTGCAAAAATACATAGAGTTCTATTTTCCTAATTTACTTAAACAAAAATGAGTAGTAGACTTGCTGGCATTTAATGCATTAGTTGTAGATTGATTGACAAGTGTGTCATTTCCAATGTACATTATACAATTTGAATAGTGAATTGCTTTGATCGCAGCAGTGACTTGCCTTTGAGCAAAATTCCATGCACATGAAGTGCATGATGGAAGTAAAGCTGACACAATTTGCATTCAATTATTAATTTTAACATTTTCATTTGTAATACTTGCTTGGCCAATGAAATTTGATTGTCTTGCAGTAGGTCTACTATTGATTTTAGTTTCAATAAATTAGAAAAATATAGGAATATTATATACTTGGCATTTATGAACATATTTTTAATGTTTGAAAAGCATTATTTATCTGTTTTTCTAGTGGTATGGAGCAATCCCAATACCTTTTAGTATGTGAATTGTGAACAACTGTAAACGATAATGCTCGTGTATGCTTTGTTGTGCTACACATGTTGTGAATGTCAAATGAGTGCACGAAGGGTGAGAATGGCAAGGGTGTTACATGTGAACATGTGAGAATATAGACTTGGAACAAATTTGTTCATTGATTGATGCATTTAAAAAAGTAGTATGTTTTTGCTATATAAAGCAGTATTGTTTTAGATCTTGTTCACCATAGAGACTTAGAATGCATTAACTGTGGCTTGATTGGTTTGATAGGCACTAGCCTAATAGAAAAGCCTATAAAATTTGGATGTAATGACTAGATGTTTGCAAAAATCCATTGTGTTTTTCTGTTTCACTTCAATATGTATCATTTTGCAGGAAAAGCTGGCACAATTTGCATTTAGACATTAAATATTTGCATCAATCTAGTCTTCTCTTTTTTGTTATGCTTTTGTTGTTGGCTCTTTCATCTATATCACTATATCTCATGTTCTGACTTAAAATTTCTGCTGTTTTTGTTTCGCAGTTGACATCTTTTCCCTTTATATGCTAGACAATACTTTATTTTCTTATTTTTTGGTTTAAATGGATTAAATTCCGGTGTTGCAGTTTTTTAGTATGCAATATATTAGCAATACAAAACATGCATGTTTTTAAAGGGAAAGTTGCTATTGCATATATTGCATTTCAATTTGTCATACTTAGTTGGCCAATGAAATTTATTTGAAAAATTTTGTAATGTGTTTCAATTTCACTTATTTGCTTATAAAAAGAGGAATGGTAGACCTACTATATGCAATAGAGAGAGAGATAGATGATATATTTGAGATATGAAAGTTTAAGTTGATACTTGATTGAGCTCTGCTTGAGTTGCTTTACTAGTTACTTAGTTTCTATGGATAAATCAATAAGCAATAACATCCACTTTATAAAAAAACATAGTGAATGTAGAGGGCATGTTTACTATTGCATTTATTGAATTTTCTTTTGAATTAGTTGCTTGATCAATGAAATTGAACTGTTTAAAATATTTTGGTATTTTTCCTACAGTTGGGATTTAAGGACATATTTTTTGTGTTTGAAAATTATAATTTATCTCTTCTTGTATTGGTTGGAGTAGGCCTATTATTCATTTTCGTTTAAGTAAAATAGGACAATAGGAAGACATTATATATTGTGAAAAATATTTAATCAGTGGATGCAATATGTGCAAGACAACAAGACTGAAAAGTTTGTTGATAAACATGATATGTTGGTCTTAGTCAAAAGAACCATTCCTAAACGGGAATGCTTGTGTATGCTTTCACATCGCACTAATCTTAGAACAAGGGCAACTACTTAAGTGACTATGTATAATTAATACAGTTGAAACAATTACTATTACAATTGTTCAATTCACTTTTGAAAGAGTTGCTTGTCTAATGAAATTGTATAGTGTAAAATACTTTTCTAGCAAGGTAATGTCTATCCAAGCAATGAATTCAAAGTAAATGAATTGTATGCTTGTACAAGGAAGAATACCTAGCTCAAAGATCTAAAAGAGTATTGCTTTATCTAGCAACAATAGACTATGAGATATTGGGATTGGTCCCTATCACTAGTACTACAGTGAAGCCTTTGATGCAATGTTCGAATTATAGAATTTGATTATAGAAATGTTTAGTTTATGGAATTTGATTCATTGGAAAGGGTTGTATATGAGTAGCATGTCATATTTCATGGACTGCACACATTTGTTTCCTTAGCCCTTGTAATAGCAAGCAATAGTTCTGGTTAAAAAGTTTCACATAAGAACAGATAACATGCAGAACTAAAAACATACAACCTTTTGAACAAGCAACAAACAAACAAGAATTAACTATGCATTTGTTGCTTGCATACTTGCCAGCTCTCAAAGACATCTTGGATATTTTGCATTTAATGGAAATAAAACTAGAAGTGTCTAGATTATAGAATTTTATTCGTTTGCAAGTGTTATGTATCAATTGCATCAACTACATTTTGTGCGACAAAGCTCATACATATTGGATTTAATTTTAAAATATTTACGAAAATTTATTGTGTGCTTTTATGTTTCATGTTTATGGATAGCATATTCTATGTCATGGACTATGCTCATTTGTCTATTTTGTAGTTGTAATAGGGACCATTGGTTGTAACCAAAGTGGGTGACAAAGATTTATATTGCTACAAATAGACTTGGTTCTTGAACAACAAGCTGCAAGGTCAGATTCTTATATCATTCTCTCACTTTCTTTGCAATGAAATTTAATTCTCTCAAGAATTTGGCTTTCCAGATAGATAAATGAGCATAGTGAATGACATTCCATGTAATTTATAAACATGAAACTTTTTTTTCTTGATGAGCATGTTGCATTTGCAAATAGAAATCTATATAATTGTAATCATGGGATATGCAGTTCATTGGTTAAATATTTGTGAAACATATATTGCATCTAAGATTGTGAGGATGAAGAAACAAAGGAGCTATTTTGGTCTGTAGGGAAATGCTATAAAATTTGTGGCATTTGACATGACTTTAGTATTCATGGCACTTGTCAAGAAATTACAAGTCATGGTGTTTGCCATGGATTTTATAGCATTTCTGACTGCATGCACTGGAGGGCAAGAGTGTTTTGATGGGTGTGCCTTAGATTTTTCACATGATGATTATGTGCATAACATGTTGCGTATACATCTAATTCAACATGGGTAGTCCAAAAAATATGTTTATCACTCCCAACTATATGATGTTAACATGTTTTGCTAATTTTCGTAAGCTAAAATGAATAGTAGACCTACTACAAAAAAAATGAAATTAGATTGGCCAAGTAAATGTTGGAAATTCACATGAGAAAATTAAGAACTGAAGTATTGTCAATAGAAATAAAACCACAAGTGTCTCGATTATAGAATTTGAATTGTTTGCAAGTGTTATGTATCAATTGCATTGACTGCATTTGGAGCGTAAAAGCTCATACATATTCGATTCAATTCTTAAATATTTGGAAAAAATTATTGTGTGCTTTTTTGTTTCATGCTTATGGATAGAATGTTATATGTCATGGACTATGCTCATTTGTCTACATTGTAGCTATAATAGGGACCATTGGTTGCAATCGAATTGGGGACCAAAGATTCATATTGCTGCGAGTGGACTTGGTTCTTGAACAACAAGCTCTAAGGTCATATTCTTGTATCATTTTCCCATTCTCTTTGAAATGAAATTTAAATCTTGCAATGCATCTAAGTATTATGTATTGGAAGAGTTGTGAACAATAAAGGAGAACGCTTGTTCAAGAATTTGACTTTCGAAATAGACAGATGAGCATACTTAGTGACATGTTATGTAATTCACAAACATGAAACTATTTTCCCTTGACAAGCATGTTGCTTTTGCAAACAAAGATATGCATAATTGTAATCATGGGATATAGAGACCATTGGTTAAATATTTGAAAAAAACTATAGTGTGTTCCTAGTGTCTTAATTTTTTAAAATGAAAATCAATAATAAATCTAGTGTACTAATGATGCATTGATTGCCATAGTGCCAAGGAGTCCATTGGCTTATGCAATTTGCATTAGTGATTAAACATTTGTTAACATATATAATGTTCTACTTTTCTAATTTACTTAATAAAAAATGAATAATATACGTGCTACAACCAATAGAAAAAGAGATAAATCATGGTTTTTAAAGATGAAAAATATGCCCATGAACCCCAAGTACACAATGTTTCCATATTTAACTAATTTTCAAAGACTATAATTATTAATAGACTTACTAAAAACAATCAAATTTGATTATCCAAATGAATATTAAAAATGCAAATGAGTAAATTAAACTGCACTGAGCCCATTTTCAGTGGCAAAGCTCATATAGTTTGGATTTTAATTCTTCAATATTTGGCAAAATTTATTATGTGCTTCTCTGTTACATGTTTATGAATAGCATGTTCTATTTTATGGAGTGTGCTCATCTCTCTGAATTGTAACTATAAGAGGAACCATCGGTTTCAATTGAAGTGTAGGACAAAGATCCATATTGCTACTATTATACTTGGTTCTTCAACAACAATCTGCAAGGTCATATTCTTGTATCATACTCCTGCTTTGTTTGCAATGAAATTTAATTCTTCCAATGTGTGTGACAATTATGAATTGGAAGAGTTGTGAACAATAAAGGAGAATGCTGGTTCAAGAATTCAACTTTCCAAATTAAAAAATGGGCATAGTATATGACATGCCATGTAATTCATAAACATGAAACTATTTTTTGCTCTAAAGCACGTTACTTTTGCAATTAGAAATGTGCATAGTTGCAATTATGGGATCTGCAATTCATTTGTTAAATGTTTTCCACAATTTATGGTGTCTTGCTACTTTCCTATTTTTCTTAAATGAATATCAATAATAGACCTACTACATTAATCATGCATTCATTGTTGTAGTGCCAAGCAACACATTGGCAAACCTTATGCAATTTGCATTTAGTGATTAAATATTTGCCAGAATATATAGTATCCTATTCTCATTGTTGTAGTGCCAAGCAACACACTGGAAAACCTTATGCAATTTGCATTTAGTGATTAAATATTTGCCAAAATATATAGTATCCTATTCTCCTAACTTACTTAAACAAAAATGTATAGTAGTGCTAGTGCAAGACAATTAAATTTGATTGGGCAAGCAAGTATTACCATTACAAATGACAAAATTAAGAATTGAATGCATAGTGTGTCAGTTTTACTATTATAGTGCATACAATATATGTTATTTGTAAATCTAAAACATATGCTTGCTAGCAAGCTCTCCAAAAAAAATAGAAGCTCCAGGCTTCTAAAAAACATTTTAAACAATATATTTTGAATCAACAAGTAACTATCTGAGAAGCGAATTCAACGATTGCAATAGTAACTTGTTGCAACTGTATTCATTCTACAAAGTGACTTGAGTGACAACCTTTGTCCTGGTATCAATACTTCTGTTCTATTGCAACTACAGGCATTGTTCATTATTACTAAGCCTAATTGTACACATGGATACAGTAGATGACATATGAGATGAAGCAGTTGAAACCAAGCAACAATTTTCTATTGCAATGGCTTCATTTGCAATTAAGATATAATAAACAATTTATCTCTTTTTCCTATTCATTGGAGTAGGCCTATTATTCATTTTTGTGAAAGTAAATCAGGGTATTAGGAGCACATTATATTTTTGGAAAATATTCAATCACTGTGTGCAAATTGTGCCAACTTTTGTGAGAGGGCAGTAGCTACTGAACTAGTCAATGCATGTTTAATGCACTAAATGGTATAACTATCAGATAAAAAACAATAGTGTTTTAAATGCAAATTGTGTGAGATAAATTTTCATAGACATTTAGACATTAAATACAAATCTTGCAAGCTTTTCTAGTAGGCAGAGAGCTACTCAAGCAACAAATAAATAGGTAATGCATTCAATGTCTACATAGTCAACAAGACCTTGGTCAAAGTTTACAATTTTTTGTGTCTTGATTCCATTTGTTACAATTATTCTATTGGTTGGAGTAGGCCCCTATTATTCATTTTTGTTAAACTAAATTACCAAATAAAAGGACACTATATATCTTGCAAATATTTGATCGCTAAATGCAAATCAATGCAAATCATGCCACCTTTGACAACACAATAATAGATACTGAAGCAATCAATGCATGTTTAATGTATTGATTGGTATGAAAGATAGATAAAAAACAATAGTCTATTAAATTGAAGTAACATAGGAAATGCATTAAAAATTTTAAGCATACAAACAACATCAAAAAATGTGCTAGGAAACATGATATGCTAGTATTAGTGATAGGCACCAATCCCAATTTCTTCTAGCCTGTTGTTACTAGATAAAGCAATATTTTTTTAGATCTTTGAGCAAGGTCTTCTTCCTTGTACAAGTATACAATGCATTAACTCTGAATTCATTGCATGGATAGGCAATAGATCATTTTCAAAGTATTTTAAACAATGCAATTTCATTGAATAAGCAACTATTTGAAAAGTCAATTAAACAATTGCAATAGTAACTCGTTGCAACTATATTCATTGTAGAAATTTACTTAGGTGACTGCACTTATCTTGATTCCAATACTTCTGTTCTGGTGCGAGTAGAAATTTTATTTGGTATTATAAGGCCTAATTGTACAAATAGGTACAATAGATAACAAATGACATGAATGGGTTGCTATATTGCTCATTGCTAGAGCCAACGAGCAGGTTACAATTGCAATGGTCTCATTTGAAATTGAGCGATAATAGACAATTATTTTGCTTCTCTCTTGCTTTCACTAGGCCTAATATTCATTTTTGTTAAAGAAAATTACAAAAAAAGAAGCAAATTATATATTTTGCAAAAAGTTAATGTGTAAATGCAATTTGTGCAACCTTCAACAACAAGATAGTAGATGTTGAAACATGAAATGCATGTTTAATGCATTAGATAGTATGGATCACACATAAAAAACAATAGTCTTTTGAATGCAAATTGTGCAAGATACTATGTCATTCATAAACATGAAACACAAAAGCACATGTTAAAATATGCAAAAAAAACCAACACAATAAATTTTTTCCAAACATGTGGACATTAAATGCAATTTTTCCCAGTCTTGCTACTAGGCTCATGGCTACTAAGGTAATGAATACATAGTGAATGTGTTGAATGCTTCCACAATAGATATGACTTTGCTTATATCATTCACATCTTCCTTTGATAATTGTTGTTTGTTACAATACTCGACTACTCCTTAGCTTCAACTGTTGCATGTTCATGGGTTACATAGCATATGCCATGTACTATACCCATTTGTTCCCCTGGCCTTTGTAACAACAACCAACATACTTGAAAATTACAGTTTATCTCTTTTTCTATTAGTTTGAGTAGGTCAATTTTTCATTTCCCTTTAAGCAAATTAGGAAGATAGGGGGACATTATATATTGTGGAAAATATTTAATCAAGGGATGCATATTGTGTGAGTTTTGGTGGCGGGCTGGTGAGTACAGAAACAAAGAATGTATGTTTAATGCACTAAATGCAAACTTCATGATATGTGTTGAATAGCTAGCACGAACACAAGCAACCAATGCATAGTTAATTCATGGAATATGAGACAAGTGTTGGTTTTTTCTTATTGTTTGTTGAAAAGCTTACGTGTTTTGGGTTGTGGGTTGTTTTATTCGACGTTTGTCATTTTGTACAATGCTTGAACAAGGCAGGAGCCATACGAATGGTGTGCAACTATTGAGTGTCCTGTCTATTTGTTTTGGATACTTGATAGCTGGAAGTGTTAGAGGGAAAACTAAATGGTTTGAACAAGGTCTTTTGGACCATGGGTGTCAGATGTGTTGGAGGGATGGTCAGTGTGTATGTAGAGAATGCATAGTTAATTCATGAAATCTCATGCAAGTGTTGGGTTTTGTTTCTGCTTATTCTCGTTTGTCTATTGTTTATTCAAAAGCTTGTAGGTTTTTAAGCTCTTCGATGCACTTTTACGTGTTCGTTCTTATGTAAAAATGTGGCACGTTGTTGGTGAATCATTTGAAGTATCATAAATAGATGGACAAACCACTTACTAGTAGTCTATTGTTCCTATGATGAAGCTTTTCAACAAACAATGAACAAAAAAGAATTAGCACAAATTAAAGGCAACAACCACCTAAGATTTCATGAATTAGGTTTGCATTTAATGCTTGCGTACCCACCAACTTTCAAACAGATCTCGCATAATTTGCATTAAATGGATTAAACATGTATTCACTAGTTCATGATTAAATATTTTCCAGAATATATAATGTACCCTTACTTTGCTAATTTATCTAAATAAAAATGAATAATAGACCTACTCCAACCAACTATGGGAAAAACATGAAAATACTTTAAACAATACAATTTGATCGAACATGGGAAATTTAAGAAAAATAAGCAACTAATTCAAAAGAAAATTCAACAAATGCAATTAAAAGCTTACCTATTGACAAAAACTAACAATTGCAATAGAGAAACATGAACAACATAAACAATGATAAAATTTGCAAAAAAATGGATCAACGTCATAAATTTCTGCAAAGATTCAGACATTAAATAAAAAATTTCCATGCTTTGTTGATAGGCTACTGGCCACCTAGGCAATAAACACATAGTTAATGCATTCAATGCCTCCACAGTCAACAAGACCTTGCTCAAAGCATATGTCATTTACTGTAACCACTTGCCTTATTAGATTTTGTAACAAGAAGCAATATTACTAGTTATCAAGTACCACAAACACAGACAAGCCAGTCACTAGCAAAGCTAAAGAGTAGGTTGCTATTGCAGTAGCCTCAATTACAATTCAAAGATAATAAATAACTTATATTTTTTCCTTTTGGTTGGAGCAGGTCTATTATTCATTTTTGTTAAAGTAAATTACAAAAATAGGAGAACATTATATATTTTACAAATATTTAATCACTTAATGCAAATTGTCTCACCTTTGTCAGTCGAGTGGCACATACTGAAGAAGTCAGTACATGTTTAATGCATTAAACAATATGATTGGCCATTCAGAAGAAATAGTCTGTTAGATGCACACCAATCTTTTTCATTTGTGCTAATTTTCATGTGTTTATTGCGTGTTTGAACTTTTGTGTTTTTAGCTCTACATTCCCCTATTCCATGTTTGATAAGTCTGTCAGGCCCTCCATTTGTGCAAAAGCTATACAAATTTCTTTGAGTGATTTTCCCAAATAGCATAGTTTTTTGTAGCTAAATCAATAAGCATTAAAACTAAATACATTGACCAACGTGATTTAAACTATGCAAGCATTCAATGCATTAACTATGTATTCAGTGCTCCAGTGGCTATCAGACTATCAACAAGCTTGCAAAAACTGTATTTAATGCCTCAATGTTTAGGAAAAAAATATTGTGTTGGCCTATTTTTTTGCAAATTTTATCATTTGTTTCTATGTTTGATGTTTATGGACAACACATAATGCATTAAACATGTATTGACTGCATCAATAATATTGCCTTCCTATTCTACCAATTTACTTCAACAAAAATGAATAAAAGGCATATTCCAACCGATAGAAAAAGAGATAAATTATTTATTGTCTTTTAGTTGCAAATGAAACTATTGCAATATGACATCCAATTTTTCCATTTTCTGATTAGTTATTGGATTAATAAACTGTTCATGTTTTTCCTAAAGCAATCTTTCTTCTGTAAATGTTCTTTGTCTTGCAAACAATAGAACATTTTTATCTGCCTCAACGTTCTTCATAGAATTTGCAGTTCATATTCTTGTGCATTAATTAGAGGAAAAAATTGTTTCCACTCTATATTCTCACATGTTCACATGTAACACTCTTTCCATTCTCACTATTTATGCACTTAGTCGAGCAAGACATGGAGAAGCATTCTCGTATACACCTGTTCACCATTAACACATTACAAGGTATCAAGATTGTTGCATACCACTAGGCTCAACTTGTTGTTTTTGTTGGGAATTTTTAATGATGTAAGTAGATTAATATTTCAGTCATTTGCTTACACAAAGAAGAGTAGCACACCTACTTTACACAATAGAAAAATAAATCAATGGTAGATTTCACACATGAAAGATTCAGTTGATACTTGATTAAGTTTTCTTTGATTATGCAAATCTTGTAAACAAGATTTTGCAAATCAATTGTTAAAACTTACAAAGACTTTGTTATCTGTTATTAAATACGTTGTTGACTCTTACAATAAAGTTCTTATTAATTACATAATTCATTGAGCATTGATTGCTTTATGTTTATGAATTGCATATAACATGCCATCAATTATGCTCATTTGTCTCATATTCCCCTTTGACAGGATCTATTGGTTACAATTGGAGCGTGAGACAAAAATCTACATTGTTGCAAATACAGTCAATTGTTAAACAAGAAAATACGTCAGATTCTTAGATCACTATTGCTTTTTTGTTTATAGTGCAAAAATTAACGTTTATGCAAAGATCAACTTTCTTGCCCTCTATTTATGTGTGTAGTACGTAAGATTCAACATATATGCATATTAAGGCCTATTAGCATTTTCAACAATTTAATACTATATGCATTATGAATAGAAACAAGATATCAAAGTATGGAAACAACAGACGTTGATAGGTATGAATATGCAAAGTGCTCACAAGTCTACAATATAGATAATGTACTAAAAGAAAATGAACTATGTAGACTAGGCACATTTAAGTACAACGTTGGAGACTACTTGTTTGATTCATTAGAAACACTATTAAACAATCAGTATATATCAGTTGAGCTACGGAGAGTAACAATAGATTGATTTTTGACTTATTTAGCAAAACAAGATAAAGATGCAATTAGATCATATAACCTTGCACTAGACCCTGAAAGTCTCTATAGACTACACAAAGTGCATGACCGAGACACATATCTATGCAGGAAGTGCCTTTCTGCGAAACCAAAAGCTGTAAATGACGTAAGTAGCTTGTGGGGAGACACATTTTGTATTCAGTGGCTATCCAAATGGTTGAATATACAAACATCTATTTGGTCAATGACATCAGGGAAAAAGTACTTACACTTTAAAAATGTACCAAGTTTACCAGAATATTCCATTATGTTCCATGATGCAATCCCTCAAAGTGGGCATTTTGAACCACTTCTAAGAATTCAGCCACATAATCCAAATTCCCAACAACTAGTAAGGTTAAATCAACTTGAAAAACTCATTAGAAACAATAAACAATACCAAACTACGAATGCTAACAAAAAGAAAAAGCTAGAGAATGACAAGAGCAATTATATTCATACAATCAAACACAAGTATCTCAATCATAACTCCATTGTAAGACTGCAATACCTTGAACGCTTTATTAGAAACAATAATAAAAAAACCATCCTATTCCTATCAGATCAAATAAGGGTAAAAAAATGTCAACAATAGAGCTCTACGTAACAACAATTCAAGATACACCAAAATACACATACACAATTTTCCAAATATTGTGTTTTAGCAAAGATACTAGAAAATTCAAAGGCAAGCAAAAGGAAATATATTATGAACTATTACAATCAAGATCCATAGCATTGATAGATTGCATATGCCATATATGCTACTCCACACTAAAACAACTCATGATACCAAAGTATGTTGTGCCACAAAAAATCCGAACTAATAAACCATTGTCATATGTCCAACTTTTGTCCCAACTAGAGGAACGACTTGTATCACTTAGAATTGCATTTGCACAAATCTAGGAACTAGGGTACAAAAGATCCCAAATAGGTCTAACAGGTTCTATCATTAATGTCCCTGTTGACATTAGCATTATACAAAAGGCATTACCACAATTAACCAATAACACACAAACGATTGTTGTTTCACTCAAAAGACAATTGGAATAAAAAAATGCATTTCAAAAGGGCATGGTACAACCCAACCTCATTGTGGAAGATTTGGCTCAATTGTCAAAAATAACATTGTACAAAATGCAAAATATCCAGATAAACAAAGATTGGGAATATTTTTTGCATACCAATGATGAATTTGAAGAAAGTACTAGGCTTTTCACAATTGAAATCGAGTAAGATAGTGACATGAAACATGAGAATCCATCTGAAACATTGGTCCAAGGATTCACAAAATCTAGAAGTATACATAGCATGCAAGAAAAAATCATTGAAATTGCACCTGCAGAACAAAACTATCCAGTTGGAATATTTAAGGAAAAAATATGCTAAGGAAATAAATTTCCCAACATTATTCTTTGGCAAGCCACGTGATGATGACATTCTAAAAAACTTTACATATCACAAAATCGCACAATGAAAAGTCTTACAATCAAATAGAAAATTTGCATATCACATGACAAACATATTTTTCAAAAATATCAAGATACTAATACTACAAGTCTTGTCTACAATGTCCATAAGAATACGAAAGGGTGAACTAAAAGGACACAAGCTAGTTGCAAAGGAGTGAAACAATAACCAAACCTTGAAAGAATTCTAAAATTAGATTTTGGATATGTTGACTTCAAAAGCATAAGAATATCCCTAGATTATACACAACAACATAAGAAAAATGTTTTTGCAATGATACGAAAGCTAGGACCACCGACATTCTTCCTCACTTTTAGTAGAGTTCAAAAAAATTGGAATCCTTTAATAAACACACTACCAAAATTATATAATCAACATTAATTAGGTCAAAAACAACAAGAGCCAATTGTTCAAATGAACATTGACAAATTTGAACTAATCAAGAAAGATCCTATTACTTGTGTATGATACTATAGACATAGAATAAATGCACTGAAAAAGTTGATGCTTACACATGACTCTATGCTTGGAAATGTTATTGATTACTTTTCAGTGACTGAGCTTCAAAATTGAGGAAATGAGCATGATCATATGCTAATATGAGTGAAAAATGCACCAATCTATACAAAAAACAACAACACAGACATCATAGCTTTTGTTGACAAGTACATTCCTTGTAGCACTAATCATTTGCAAGCTGACTTGGCTAGTTTACAAAGGAATCACCACACAAAGAGAAGTAGGAGACCAAGGAAAATAGTTTGCAAATACAATTTCCCTTTACCACCAATGTGAAAGACATGAATACTTTCACCAATACTAGAAAATACTGAAACAATAACTTCAAATGTTGTCAACGTTTACTTGAAATTGCAAAAAGCAAACTATGACAATGAATACACTTTAGAAATATTTTTAAATGACATAAACATGTTTGAAACTGATTATATAACAAATTTGAGCTCTACACTAAACAGGCCAACAATTTTTTTACAAAGAAAATCGTCAGAAATATGGAACAACAGTTTCACAAGAAGAATGTTGCACCTTTGGAAGGCCAATATAGATTGCCAGGTTGTGCTTAATGCATATGCCGCAGCAATGTATTGCAGCTATTACATTGAAAAAGTAGACAAATCAATGACATGTGCATTCAAAAGAATACGTAAGGACCACCAACAAACAAATATTGATGCAATAAAAATGATTGGTAAACTTGGAAATGCATTGTTGAACTTGCAACAAATGTCAGCACAACAAGTTGCTCACATTGTTTTATCACTTCCACTAAACTTTAGTTCAAGAAAATGCATTTTCATTGACACACGATCCTATAGTGACCATACATTCATTCTAAATTTTTTCAAACAATTAAACAATGAAGCAGATGATTCAAAAAACATAATCTCAAAATATATAGTGCACTATTATTTAATATGTCCTCAAACATTGATAGACATATGTCTTGCAAAATTTGTTTCAAGTTACAATAAAATCAAAACTACAGTTAACCCAAGAACTAAACCAAGAGTAATACACTTTATTAACTTCAACAAGAACTTAGACCTGCATAATCACTGTAGAGAGCAATTGATGCTCTATGTACCTTTTACAATAAACAAAAGTATGTTAAAACATAACTTTGACTCATGGGAACATGCATATATGCACCATGAAAAAACCATTATAAAAAATCGTGCAAAGTTCACATAGAACACAAGTGTTGCATGGGGTGACATAGAAAAAGAACTTAAAGATGTTGAGTCCCTTGATGATGGGAACAAGGATAAGTCATTCACAACAAGAAAAACTAGCCAAATAGAACAATATGACATTCAAGCAGACCTTCCAAACATAGAGCGCATAAAATCAAATACAATGTCACACAATGCATTTGAAATTGCTAGACACCCATAGATAATTGACCATAACAAATACTACAAACTAAGAAAAATGTTAAACAAAGAACAACAAGCAATTGCTAAAGATGTTATAATGAAAAAGATGAATAACATTGACAGGGCTTTGCATATGTTCTTGACTGGAGGAGCTAGAACTGGAAAGACTTTCATAGCAAAAGCTATATATCAAGCTCTAATTCACATTTATAGAAAGTCTATCGACAACAATCCAGACAAACTAAAAGGCTTATTAACTGTATATATAGGTAAAGCAACTTACAACTTAGGTGGAGTCACATTACATTCAACATTTCCCATACCATTTCATACATCATATTTTCTGCCCTTAGCGTCTGAAGCATTGGACAATATGTCCAAGCACTATGATCAATTGTGTGTGCTCATTGTAGACGAAATCTCACTAGTAGGCTCAACATTTCTACGCTACATTGATAGACTAATACGAGACATAATGCAAATGCCTACAATGTACTTTGCAAACCTTGATACAATTTTCTGTGGTGATCTTTACTAAGCACAACCTGTGCTTGACTCCATTGTATTTGAGAATAGACCCACTGTAACTGAATTAATGCCTTACAAATTTTGGAAAGACAATGTAAAATGCTACTCATTAGTCACAATTATGAGACAAAAGGATGAAAAGTTTATTGCAATCCTTAACATAATATGAATAGGCTTACAAACAAATGATGACATAGACTATCTGAACCAACTTTGCTTTTTTCTTGCACCTTTAGACCCAACACTTCCATACGTGTTCTATAGGAAAGTTGATATAGAGGTGCACAACCATAAAATGCTATTGTATATTTCTAGTGAAATGATAGTGCTAAATGCAATAGACGAGTATGAGGAAAACTATAATGCAATACGACTCTATAGCCATACAATTACTCTTCCACCTCAAATATACTTGAAACAAGATATCTTTGTTGAAATCTATGTAGGCAACTATAATACACAAGATGGCCTAGTCAACGGGTTTGATGGAATATTTAAAGCATATACAACACATAATGACATTGATATTATTTGGCTCAAATTTTTTGATCCAACAATTGGACAACAACAACGCACAAAACTAGCACAATATTACAATGATCTCATTGACAAGGAATGGGTTCCTATATTGCGCAATGCTAGAGCCATTCGAAAAAATTCATCGAACAAGAAAATTACAATTAGAAAAACAATTCCCAATACAACTAGCATGTGCAAGAACCATCCACTGATCACAAGGACTAACAATGCAAACTTTGGCTAGCTTAACTTACACAACACTATCATGGACAAAGAAAATAGATTCATTACTTTTGCTAAAACCTTTAACCACAAAAAAATTCAAAGTTAAGGGTAAGATACATGAAGAAATGCATCACCTGCAGTCAATTGCATAGTGATAGCTCGATATTTAGGCTACATGTCCACACGATGCACTACAAATGCTTCTATGCACATTAAACACTCGTTCATTAAATCCACATGCACATGACATTGCCAATGACTATGACACAATGCAATCTGACATTTGTGTTTGCAAGAAGTACACATGCATACCTTACAGCCTGATATATTATCACAATATTTTAATACTTTTGGAATGAATATAATACACGACATAACAATGTTTACCAAAAAACATTTGTTCGTATCAAAAGAAAAAGAACACAACTCTACAAATATTTAAGCCATCACAATCACAATTCTACAACACATTGATGAACTTAATATCTGTAATATTTATGCAAGGCCTAATACTTCCATTCAAGAAATAATCACAATTCTTCAATCTGTAATTGCATACACAGATACAAAAAACATATTGCACATTGTGGGTGACTTTAATGTTGACATGTGTTCAGAAAAAAAAGAAAACAACACTTCAAAATTTCATGCAAACTAACAATATTCATTTTTTGTTAAACAAATTGAATATTCTACACAAGCCACTAATTGACCATATTTGGTCATATTAAATCACAAGTGTATGAAATATTTATAGATCAGAGGCATATTGGATTGACCACTTTTCTATTTTCCTAAAATTCCATCTTGCTGGTTGAATTAGTTCAACATTATAGCATACATAAGCATATATTGCTAATAAATTTTTCAATTAATTCTACAATACTAAATCACTAGCTTGCAGGCATATCATGGATCAAACAAAAAGACCACAACAACAAGTACAAGAAATGGAGGAAGACACAAGAAAACGGTAAACAACCTATCCTATTTGCCTATGACATGCATTTTTGCATTGTCCAAATATAAGATTTACATTTCTCTTGCTATTTGCAGAACAAAAATAAAAAAGACTATATCAATTGAAGAGTTGAATGCAAAAAAAGTTGGTGACACATTCCAAGGTGACACTCTTGTTGTCTACAAAGCAACATTGGACAAAGTTAATAGAACACATGAAGTACTGCGTGCAGATCTCACAAACCTTAAAGTAGAAATGACAATTACACTGAATATCAGTGGATACCTTGTGCAAGAACATGAGCAATATAATTCTAGGAATGGGAGTTTCAATACTAGGCTTCCAAATTTCCCCTAGAACAAATTACGATAGAGGGGATTGTGATTGCATACTAATATTGACAGACACAAGCACAGTTGAAAGCCTGCCTCGCTTTTCTACAGACTACTACTTCATTCCAGATACTACTATCAACCAACTACTAGCAGCCACAAATCAATATCCAATTGGAACAGTGGGTGCTTTGGTTGTTGGTGCTAAAAACGTTGGTAGCCAATATGCAATTGATATCAAAGATGGCATAATAGAATCTGACATAGCACAAGTACAAATGTCCCACCAACATATGCCACTAATCCATTCTAACATTTTTTTATAGCATTGTGTGCTTTAATAAAATTTCTTTGTAACAAAGATTAACTTTGTCATTGCCATGCAGCTACAGCTACGCCCAACTCATGAAAATAAATACTTGCAAATAAAGGAATTGCTACATAGGAACAAAACCCCAACCTTGCTTTTCAAAATTATCTTAAAAAGAACTGATCAAAAGAACATGTTCCACATGGGTCGATCAACATTTATTTGCAAATTGAATAACAAGAGAACATTCGACAAGTTAGTTGCTTTGTTGCAATCAACATATAAGGTGACTCTTTAAAAATCTTTTCACACTTTCATTTAAATTTTTTGAAACTACTGCTTCTAACTATCTATTTTCAAATGTTTTAGGTTTCAAGAACATTAAAAGCAACAAACACACTTTCAAATCCATTTGAATCTTTTTTCCCAAGTTGCAAATATAAATTCAATACTTACAGTGCACTCCAACAAGAAACTGCTCATTGCAGTCAATGTGACAAGTGAGCTATGTATACATACTTCATCCTAAAGCTATCATCATAACAAATGACAAGCAAACAATCCATTGCTCAATTCGAAGCAATGTCCTGCGACAACTCTTACCCATCCTTCAAGACATTAAATATGAAAACTACATCAAGGACAAGTCAATAGTTATATTTGCACTACGGGACTTTGTCGCGAAAGGGAATTTCACCATCAATCAAAACAACATTATCATAGAGGCCATATGCCTAGCTAAGTAAACAATATATGCCACAACAAGGTATAAAGCAATATTGATACAAATAGTCTTCTTGTTTTTCAAACTCCTAAAATTGTTTAGAATTATATAAAAAAACTAGCTTTCATACTAACCATAATAATGATATTGTAGGTGACAAAGAAGCAAAAACAAGTGAAATACTACCTGCCATTGCACGAACCTACCTTCCTCTTTTTTGCTATGCTTTTCTTCTTGGCTCTTCCACCTATATTACTATATTTCATGTTTTCTGACTCAAAACTTCTTCCTACTTTTATTTTACAGTTGACATGTCTCTCCATTATATGCTAGACAATACTTTACTTATGTTATCATTTAAATAGATAAAACTCTACTATTACACATTTTCACTATGCAATACATTGTATGCTAGACAATACTTTACCTTCTTATGTTACCGTTTAAATAGATTAAACTCTATTGTTACATGTTTTTACTATGCAACATATTAGCAATATAAAACATACATGTTCTTAAAGGGAAAGTTCTCACTGCAAAAATTGCATTTCAATTTGACATGCTTGGTTGGCTACTCAAATTTACTTGACAAATTTTATAATGTGTTTCTATTTTGCTTATTTGCTTACACAAATAAGAGTAGCAGGCCTATTACATGCAATACAAAAACACATGAATTCAATTGATAACTTAATCAGTTCTCTTTGGGCTACTTTCCCAGTTACTAAGTTTCTGTGGATAAATCAATAAGCAATAGCATAATAGGCATGTTCACAATTGCATTTGTTGAATTTTCTTTTCAACATATTTTTTTGTGTTTGAAAGTTATAGTTTATTTCCTCTTCTATTAGTTGTAGTAGGATTATTATTCATTCTCATTTAAGTAAAATAGGAAAATAGCGAGACATTATATATTGTCACAAATATTTAATCAGTGTATGCAATATGTGCAAGGCAAGAGGACACTGAAATTTGTTGACAAACATGACATGTTGCTATTAATCAAACACAACATTCCTAAACAATAATGCCTCTTTATGCGTTGACGTCCTCCACACATTGTACAAATGGACCAAATGCATCAATGCTCATAATAGAATAACCTTTACATGTAGACATGTAACAACGTCCACTTGAATATGCAAATCCTCTAAATAACATTTTTCAAACCAATTCTTATAACTTACCAAAGCTTTGTTATCTGTTATTAAATATGCTATTAGCTCTTGCAATAGTAACTTGTTGCAATTGTATACATTCTACAAACTCACTTGACTAACAACCATTCTCCTGGTATGAGTACTTCTCTCTGGCTGATATGTGTTAGACAACTGGCATGAACACAAGCAGACAATGCAAAGCTAACTCATGAAATATGAGGCATGTTGGTTTGTGCTTATTGTTTGTTAATTGTTTGTTGAGAAGCTTGCATGTTTTTGGCTGTGGGATCCCATTTTTAATGTTTGAAATTTTGTACAGTGCTTGATCAAGTGAGGAGCCATAGGAATATACTACAATTGGTGACTAGCTCGTTTGTTTATTTTTATACTTGATAACTAGAAGTGTTATAGGGAAAACTGAATGGTTTGAGCAATGTCTTGTGGACCATGGGTGCACATGTAGTGAACATATAGCTAATTCATGAAATATTAGGCAAGTGTTGGGTTTTGTTTGTGCTTATTCTCATTCGATTATCATTTGTTAAAAATATTGTGTGTTTTTTAGCTCTTCATTGTGTTTTGGCATGTGGGTGCATGTGCAGTCAATGCATAGTTAATTCATGATATCTTAGGTAAGTGCTCAGTTTTGTTTGTGCTTATTCTTGTTTGCTTATAGTTTCCTGAAAAACCTTCTAGGTTTTTTTGGCTCTTGGTTATGCTTTAGCATGTTCGTTATTCTGTAAAAGTGCACTACTATTGAATGGCTTGGCTGTGTGTTTATGATTCTTGATAACTCTATGGGTACACATGCACTGCATGCATAGCTAATTCATTAAATATTAGGCAAGTGTTGGGTTTTGTTTGTGTCTATTCTCGTTTGATTATCCTTTGTCGAAAAAGCTTATGGGTTTTTTAACTTTTCCTTTTATTTTTGTATGTTGGTACACACATAGTTAATTCATGAAATCTTAGACAAGTGATGGGTTTTGTTTGTGCTTAATCTCATTTGTTGAAAAACTTGTGGATTGTGCTTTTGCATGTTTGTTATTTTGTAAAAGTGCACTATTGGTGAATGGCTTGGTTGTGTATTTATGAAACTTGATATCTTTGTGGCTACACATTCAATGAACACATAGCTAATTGATGAAATTTTAGGCAAGTGTTGGGGTTTGTTTGTGCTTATTCTTGTTTCATTATAGTTTGTTGAAAAGATTCTCGATTTTTTAGCTATTCATTGTGTTTTTGTATGTGGGTCCACATGCAGTTTGACTACAACAATTTTGCAATGGGCAAAAATTAGACAAATTCAAACAATTTGCACAATTTTCCCACACATTTCAAGAATTAAACTTCCTTGCAAACAAATGTGCAAATACATTTGATACTTTGACCTTCCACTCTCTGCCTCAAGAATCAAATGTCTTTGTAGCTCTAAAGATCTTTGTCTCCACTCCAATCCCAAAAAATGGTTCCTATTACAACGACAATATTAACAAAATGCAGCCAATGCATTCACACTTAATAAGACCTTGCCCAGGCCAATTAGTTTTCCACATGTTTGTTTCTATATGCTTCTGAATTAGGTTTTACCAAATACTTTAAGTTCTTCTAGATTAAATCTCTTATACTTTACAAACCAATAACAACTCACCTCTATGGAATCCTCCAAAACTCAGTTCTTCTTCAGCAAATGTCCTCTAACTTTTAAACAATCAAACATTTATTTCTGCCTCAAAGTTCCTCACAAAACTTGGAGACCATAATCTTATGCATTCATCAAAGGATAAAACTCTTCCCGGTCAATATTCTTACACATTTACATGCAAGACCTTTGCCATTTTCACTATCTATGCACTTTGTCGATGCTTGGAAGCTATCTAGTGCATCGAAGCATAGAAAACCATTCACGTTTACAATTGTTTATCATTTACACATTACGAGATATTGGAAACGCTCCAAACCACTAGTCTCAATGTAATATTTTTGGCGCGACTTCTCGAGTCGTTTGTATGTTTTTCATACTTGATAAGTATAAGCATTAGAGGGGAAACTGAACGGTTTGAGCAAAGTCTTCTGGACCATGGGTTCGAGATGTGTTGGAGGGATGGTGGGTAGACATGCAATGAATACATAGTTAATTCTTGAAATCTTAGGCGAGTGTTGGGTTTTGTTTGTGCTTAAAGTCGATTAATATTTGTTTCTCATTGATTAATATTAATTAAATTTTAAGTTACAAAAAATTATACTATTTGCAAAGGAAATTCAGTTTTCAGCATTTTCAATTAGTTTAACTTATTAATGTTGGTCAAATCACAAGATAGTTTGTAAATACTACTAAATAATTTATCTCATTGGCAATCTCTTTCACAAAAGTATTTCAATTTGTAATTATAAAACTAATTAATATCATTTATTCATGCAAACTAAAATTTGTACTTATTTACAAAAAATATCAACTTGTAACTTTCTTTCCTAAATAATTAGTAATCATTTAGTTTAAATTCAAAAGAAAATTGGTATTATTATTTAAAACATTAATGCAAACTAACAAGCACTTATTTAGTACTACTTACTATATTTTGAAACAATTAGTTAATTTTATTTAATATAAGTAATTAGTTTTCTACCACTACTTAATTAATTTTCTAATTTCAAAATGCATCTAATTTTTCAAAATGGTCTAAATTATTTTACTAAAGGCAATCTTCATTTACTAATTATAGTAATTAGTATTATGAATTATTTAATTTATATTCAAAAGAAAATTCATATTAATTAACTTATTCTCGTGAAGTAATGAGCACTTATTTTCTAAATTATTTAGTCCTAGTTACTATATTTGGAAACAATAATTTGTTTTTATTTAATTTAAATATATACTTTCCGATTGCAAGTTAATTAATTTTCTAATTTGAAAATGCATATAATATTTAGCCATAGTCTAAATTATTTTACCAAAGGCAACGCTCATTTACTAATTATAGTAATCAGTATTCTACAAAAGTAATTAGATTCATTTAAAACCAATTAGTTCAATTTTATCTTAGCAAATGTTTTAATTTATATTATTAGGTAATTAGATTCATTTTCAAGCAATTAGTTGAATTTTATCTAACACAGGTAACTATTTTCTTTACAAGTAATAATTTGAATCTACCTTACAAAGTAATTAAATTCATTTACGAATAATTACTAATACTATGAATTAATTACAAATGTTTAGTATCATATTTGGTCAACTTTGTTACACAATTGTTCCAACAAGTTCTAATCAAGACCAAACTCTATGCTTTATATTTCACTTCCCAAATCAAATACTCTTCCATTCCATTTGTTCTTGTTTCAACATATTTCCATTCAATATGAATTGGATCACAATTTTTACAGAGCCACATATTGATTTTCAATGTTAAATCATCACTCCAATTCCATATTTGTATGGTTTTTAAGTAATCTTATATCATATTATAACAACATTCACAATAATAATCAATTAGTTTTTGCATGCCTAATCCAAACAACTAAACCAAATAAAAACAACTCACTACTTAAAAAATAAAATAAAATCAAAACTAAAATATAATAATAAACAAAAATTGCATTAAATTTTATTAACTTATTTAAACTTACATATATTTTATTTCGACTTTACTAAACTCTAATTACAATACTACAAAGGAAAATACTCAAACTTGAAAGCTCTTTGCTACATGACAAGAACACATTGCACTGTGTCACTTGTTTTAGTATGTCATTGGTTTGAAAGAGCATTTTAATATTTTTTGGTTGACTTTATGCATCGAGATTTTATGGCTTTTATGGAAAGGGATAAATGATGGTGTGTTCCAAGCCAAAAAAAGGTACCTTATAGAGTCTTCTAGATGAATCGTGTGCTTTGAAATTATATTACAAGTTACAATGATCCTTGAGATCTCAAAGATCAAATTCATGAGATTTTAAATGAAGGTTTTTCCATTATATTTAAGAAACAAATCAAGAATGCACAATTTTTACCACACAATGTTGGTAAAATGAATGAAAAATTCGGCGTTGACCCCGTAGTGCAATGGTTAAGTTGCAAGGGTAGTAGTTGGGTTGTCCAAGGTTCGAATCCCATGATGGATAGTGGGATTGCCGCAAGGAGAAACCAATCGCAAGATCAACAAAGGCAACAACGACGATGGATATGGTGGCAATGGCAGTGGATATGGTGATGGTAGCAATGGTTAAAGTGGTGGTGGCAGTGGTGGTTATGGAGATATTGGGGATGAGGTCCCCTGTATGTGGCCTCACTGGTTCATAGCTCCAATCAAAAGCGTAGGGTGCTACCCCTTAGCAGCGATTTACTAAACAAAAAAAAAATGAATCAAAAATTCTTAAATAATATATGTTCCAAAAAAAATGTTAAATTCCACAAGTATGACCTTCCAAAATTTGTAATAAATACCAATCAACTTGTTGATCTAGAAATTAACAATCAAAACTTTGACAATTTGGATAATAGTAAAAGAGTTATGTCTCCTCTTATTGGCACCTTTGGCTATGGTACTTACTTGGAGAGTCATTGTGTAAAATGTTTCTAGAAATTATTGAGGTTTATTGGTTACTATGTGTAGAACCCCAATCCTAGCACCTGCAAAACACAAGAAACAAACACATAATTAGATCCAATGCAAATGAGAATCAAGATTCCCCATGAAATCCATTAGCAATACTCAAAATAGAAAATAAAATTGAAGAACACAATGAGAAAGCAATGAAATCCTAATTAAGCAAGCAAAATATTGATCCCATGGGGGAATTGGTGCCATTTTGATATGAAAATTGGCTCTTTCCCAACTCCTATGATGCAATTTTGATGAGTGATGAAGGTTGATCCACTTTGTTGAAGATTCACTTGAGCTCTATGATGAAAATCTACATAACCTAGCTAAGACTTTGATAAAATTGATGATAATAGATATGTTTGAGGAAAAAATTGAGTATAGTAAACTTGCTCAAATTGTGGATGATCAAATGAGGAGAGAAACCTCTTATTTATAGAAAGACAAGATGAAAAAATGCCCAAAATGAAGCAATGTGGGATTATTCAACATCCAATGGGCAAGTGCCACTTGTCAAAATGTGAATGGACAAAAGGATGTGCACATTTTGATGAATGTGCCCTTAAATGCAATTAGGTGGAATTTGAAAATAGTGAAATGACATGTAAGAGGGAAAAAAAATGACTTAAATGCCACTTGGCTCAATGCGCAAGGACATGAAAGAAAGGAATAAATGTCTTGTTGGAAGGACAAATCCACTTGGATGGATTTCAAATTTGGAAGAATATTCCTCAAAAGATGCCAAGTTGAGAGAAAATAGAGATTTAATAAATGAATTAAGTGTATTTTCATGTGCAAGTGGTAAAAACTAGATGATGGGACATAGATTATAATTAAATTAATCAAAGGCTAATTAATTTAATGAGGGATTTGATGATGCGACTAATTGATTTAGATTTATGGGTTGATTTAAATCAAAATGAGAAGAATATGATTTAGAGACTAATTAAATAAAGATTTTAATTTGTTGAATTAAAGGGGATGGTGTTAGATTAAATCAAACAAGGTTTAATTTATTTAATTTAATAAGATAATTTTAGAGATTTAATCAAATAAAATGAATTATTTAATTAAATAGAGATATAGGGTTAATTAGATTAGATTGATTGATTTAATTAACAAAAGAGTGACTTAATTAGATAAATGATTATTTATTTAATTAAGGGACGAAGAGTGATGACAAGCTAAGAGGATGATTCAGGTTAAAATGGTGTTAGTAATCAGAATCAAGTGTGTAATGCCAATCAGTACATTTTACGTGTCTGCACTATGTATGTGTTGATTATTATTAAACTTTAGTAATTAGATGATATCATTTTGTATTGTAAGTTGTCTTGCACTTTTATGCGATTCTATATTGCTTAGCTTTTTGATATTTTTCTAGGATATTCTGTTTGAATTTCCTTTCCATGGTTGTTAGTGATGTGGTATAGTTGGCACATCTCATATTTAACATGATTTTTGGTAATTTATAATCATTTTTTAAAGTGGAGGAACCATTATTTTAAGGTCCATGACACATTTTATGAAACCATTATTAGATAGTACTTCCCCACATAATACCATTAAGCATACTATGTATCTGTACACTACAAAGTGTGCATAAACCCTTTCTCTTTTAGGATTCAAACCAAACATATACCTCCTCAAATAAATTACATGATTTTAACTATGAGCCCAATCAAGCATGTGATGAGTTGATACATCACCCATTCAAGTTGGAAAAATATATATTTTTGTTAAGAATACATCAGTGATAGGTGATAAAAATAAGTTTTTAGTATTTGTTGGTAGGAATTTATTTAATTAGTGGACCATACCACTTTCATCTAAGTAGAGAAAACTATATCTATTATATATATAGAACTATTCTAATAAAATGCTTTTTGTTAGGATAAGGTGTCTCAACTTTGTAATCCTAATGTTTATGTTTAAATATTTTGTATTTGTTGTTATTTCATGTTTAGCGCCTTCTAGATCTACTTGAGAAAGTTGGCATCCCATTTGGAGACAACATTGTTTTTATATTTGGTGGATTTTTTCTTCACATGAGGATGTAGGCATTCCACTTTTGTGTTGACATGCCTTTCAATGTGTTATCTTAAAACATGTGTAAGAGAACCTTGACTAGTTTTCTTGGCCTAGTTACATATGGCATATTCTTATGACATGTGAGAGCATATAAGATGGATGTTACACTAGAATCTTGACCAATACTATGAAAACATTAGTTAGTTATCACAAAGTATCTAATACATAGGAGAATGGAGACAAATTGGATGCCCAAGTCTATGTAGTCAAATATTCTTGGTTATAACAAAATGACATGTAAGAAATATTCTAATAATAGTGTGAAGACCATTGGGATTTTATTCCAACCAATTTGGGCATCATACCTCCTTTGGGATTTTAAATAGATTACCAAAATCATCCCATGGTTTCAATTTATATTTCTTATATAGATTAGTGCTTGGAGTTGGAGGATGCATAGATTATCTTGCAATTTATAGTAGTAAAAAAGTGTTGCTAGAAATCAAATGGATGAGTTACATTGATGTAAATCTCTTTTGAAGGTCTGATTCAAGATTGGATCTCTTTGGGAATGGAGTTTTTTCTCACAAGGTTTTCTCCACATAAATATTCATATTATGATTTTCATCTACATTATGATTGATTTTCATTTCTATTTATTATCTATCATTTTATTAAATTTAGATACATAATGTTTCAAAATATCTCATTGTCTAGTTAGACCTTGTTTTTTTTATAATTGGTATTAGAGTCATGTTTTCCTTGATTATAGAGAGGGATAACTTTCTTGTCGTGTGTGATTGGGTTTTTTGTTACAGTGGGAGTGTGTTGTGTTTTCTTGTAGTTTTAGATTTTGGGTGATAAAGATCTTGGATAACTCATCTCGATTGGAGATCAAAAAGTTCAATGGCATAATCTTTTAGCCTCCAAACCTAAATTTTTGAATAGAATACAAATCTAATGTTCTCTTATTTTTTTTGTCAGACTACTACATATAAATTTTAGAGTAGAATATGAGATATTTATAAAATATAGTGTCTCATTAATACTTTATTCTTAAAAATAAAATTGTATTTTCTTAAAATGAAGAACGAGGACTTGATTATAAAACATTTGAATAGATTTAGTCTAATATTGAGTTAGTTACAATCAATTGATATGTAAATAAAGGAAAAGAATAAGAATATTTTATTATTATGTTCATTGCTTGAGTCTTGAGATAATTTGATTCTTGCACTAAGTGGTTCTTTGATAGATCCAAAATTGGATGCCCTTTTTGCCACATTGCTCATAGAGGAAATTTTAAGAGAAATACTTTAAAAGGGTCCAAGAATGCATTCCATATATGGGGAAGATCTAAAGAGAGAGATAACAAGAAGAAGAAAGGTGATAAGAAAAATTCTAATCAATAACCTAAGTAGACACTTGGTAAGTGTTAGAACTGTGGCAAATCGAGGCATCTCAAAAAGTAATGTAAGAATAAGAAAATATTAATGATGATCCCTTTGAGGATAAACGCTTTAATGAGGAAGCTACTAATACTTTTATTATTTCTATTAACATGAATTATCATGCCTCTTGTTTGACATATTTAGGTTCATCCTACCATATGACTCCTCACAAGGAATGGTTCTTTGTACATAAAACTTATGATGGTGGCAGAGTTTTCCTTGGGGATGACATCATACAAAATATTGTGGAACAAAGGAAGGTAAAGCTAATATTCAGTGATGGAAGGATGAAAACCTTCATAGAGGTATTGCATATCCAAGGTTTAGCAAAAAAATTGATTTCTATATTTAAAATGAATGATTCATGGGTGCATGTTGTGATGTCAAAAATTGCATACCCTTATATTTTCATGCCATATTTTTTCTACTTACTCTGGTTTCCATATCCCCTAGTGTGGTTTTAGTCCATTTGATCATTTTTCCTTAGCCTTTCCCCTTCCCATTATGCTAAAGGCTTAGCATCTCATTGCCACTTTTTCTATAGTTGATGTCATGATTATTTTCTTGTGTAATTTTCTATTGTTTAACCTTTTCCAAACAAGAATTTTCTGGACAAGTTAGGGCAATCTGTAGATATCTATGCAATGTGTTAAATTTTTATGATATTTCATCATTATTTGATTATTTTAGCATTTCATTCCTTTCCACCTTATTAATCCACAAGTATTTTTTTTGGAGTGAATTTGAATGGCTACCCACCTCTCTCTTCTCCATTCCTTTGACCTTTTTTTTGAACTATTATCATTCACTTTTGATCTCTCTTACAAATTTGAACTCTCTCTCATTATTCTACCATTGCTAACAACATTCTTGAGCTCTTACCAACTTTGTGAAGTTCATGTGAAGACTCTTTAACACTTTATTAATCTTGTGGAAAGTGTAGTAGCATGTTGCAACAAAGTCATTGCCTCCATTGGCTTCACCAAGCTTTGGGAGGTGAATTAAATTGTGATTTTCGATCTAGCTTCTCTTATTTTATACTACTATAATTAAAGAATCCTTCTTGCTATTATTCTTGGCTCTTGGAATCATATCTCTCATTTACTAACATTCTAGTTTTTATTTTATCACACTTTACTTGTATTTTTTTTTAGATAAAAGGCATAGTAGCCTATATATATTAATAATTATAAGAAGGAAACGCATTAAGTCATTACAATTCAAAATTAATCGATCTATGAGCAGATCAACTTGTAGCCATTTTTAATTGTGTTCATGTGGCTTTCCATTTTATACTTAGCCAAACATTATATATTCGAATAAAATTAAAAAAGCCATGTTTTGTTGTGCTTGTCGTAGATTGGATTAGCCTTCTTGAACTTGCAATTTGTAGGATTTGGCATGGTGCAAACATTTGCCAAAAATTGTGCTTACTAGCACCAAAACTTTTTCTTTGCCGGCTAAGCAACTATAGGTTACATATGAAAGCTTCCTATCAGCACCAAAAATCGACTTCTGGAGGCATGACTGGAAGGTATTTCTTCAGCTAACAGGCCCAAAAAAGTGAGCTTTACTTATAGTTTATACTTCCATTTGCATGATCTTTGGAGAGTTCTCGCCTTGCTCTTCATTGCCCGCATCCATGTTCTGAGATTGATTGTGATGTTCATATTGGGGACAACCCCAAGGGTAGAACAATGGCAATGGGGGTTGATTGCATGAGGAAGAGCCAAAGATATGTTGCGAAGCATATTTTGGGGGATCCCCTGCGATGTAGGAGGAGCATTGACTGGTTGATGGAGATTTGCAGAGGCTGTTGCATGGTAACAGTTGTGATGTAGTAGGAAGGGAGCATAATGATACTTCTCCCTAACGCATTCAAACATTTCCCTTCCCAAATGGTGATTGTATCTTGACAAAGCCCTTTTGAGATGACATGGGTCACTGAGCTCGAGAGACTGCTTTAAAGCATCAAAAACATTGAGAAAATCTATGTTATATGGTAAGAAATGTGGTGGAAAGATTCCACCGACATAGCCATCACCTATACCAAAAACATATTTTTGTGTGTAGACTAGGAGGGAATCATTCTGGAGGAATACCTCATCTACCATTCTTTCTGCAATTAATATTTAGAATCTAGGCATTACAACATGTCCATGAGGTTAGAGATAAAAATTGACAAAATATTGGAAGGGAATAATAACCTCCTTGACTTAGGGTGAAGGATTTCCGTCCCAATGACACATTTGAGACATCTATAGTCATAGGGACAACGAAGCTTGAACATTGATTGCAGATGAGCTTCCTCCAAACTACTTGAGAACGGGCGCTCCCACCTTTGCACTAGAAACCACACTCGAAAGTTCTTCGGTCGGTAATCGATTCCTACTGCAGACCTTTTGACACTGCACCACCTTAGCTTGGGCTCTTGCGATTTTTGATTAAGCTGTAACCCTCCAGTGAACAGAGGATAGATACAATTTTCTATTGCCATCGTTAGGTTGTTGTGAGTGAATAAATAGAGTAGATTTTCCAAGTATCATGAGCTTTAATGATGGCTTAGAGTTCGGGATGAACAAAGCTTAGCCAAATCATCAAAAAAATGACATGTAACACATGCTGCAACGACCTCCCATGCCTCCAGAGTATAAGGAACTTTAATGCACAAGATGTTATTCGTACCAAAATCCCTAAAACCATACCATGGAATAATTAGTTGTATACACCCACAATCATGAAACAAACATTAGTACATTTGAGGAGGATAGGAATGCGAAGCTGAAGCATGATACACCATAGGAATGGAAACATTAATTTGCTTTGGATTGTCCTGAGGAGTACGAGCAGGAAGAGAAATGCATGAGTTTGATTACATTAGCGATGGGCAGCTCGAAGTTGCATGCGTCATATTGAATTAGGAACGTACCCTTATCTAATTTTTAACAATGTGATCCTGACAACTCATGATTTTGTGTACACCCAAATCTGTGCAAACAACTAGCACAGGAACTTGTGTATCCTCGATTTTGGAAGCAACCATTGCCACAAGAGCCCTTCACTTGCTGAGTCATCCATGCCACACAAGCCTAGCATTTTTGTTAGAGCTGCTACATCATTCCTTTGCCACAATTCTGACTTGGTGCACTTAGGCAGCCATTATCCTCAAATTTGGAAGCAACCATTGCCACGAGAGCCCTTCACTTGTTGAGTCATCCATGCCACACAAGCCTAGTGTTTTTGTTAGAGTTGCATCATTCCTTCACCACAATTCTAACTTGGCGCACTTAGGCAGCCACTTGCCACCCATGTTAATATGCATGAGGATGTGGCATAACCTCGATCTTCACAAGCAAAATGGCTAGCAAAAATTTAGACATTTATCCAAGTGGAAAGGTACCCTCCCTTAACTAAATTTCTTCTAGTTTAGGAGGAATTTTCCCCAACCAATCTTCACAAGCAAAATGGCTAGCAGCAATTTAGACATTTATCCAAGTGGAAAGGTACCCTCCCTTAATAGAATTTCTTCTAGTTTAGCCACTATCCTCAAATTTGGAAGCAACCATTTCCACAAGGGCCCTTCACTTGCTGAGTCATCCATGCCACACAAGCCTAGTGTTTTTGTTAGAGTTGCATCATTCCTTTGCCACAATTCTGACTTGGCGCACTTAGGCAGCCACTTGCCACCCATATTAATATGCATGAGGATGTGGCATAACCTCGATCTTCACAAACAAAATGGCTAGCAGAAATTTAGACATTTATCCAAGTGGAAAGGTACCCTCCCTTAACAAAATTTCTTCTAGTTTAGGAGGAATTTTCCCCGACACAATCATGTGGGTGACTTCATCAGGAGTTTGATCACAACCAAAATTAGCTAGATAGTCTTACATACAATTACCTTCTCTGTAAACATGGATAATGTGATAGTGTTCAATTTTGTCAAGTAAGCTCCAAATCTGTTTAACTATATACCTGAACTTCCAGTTGACAAACTTGCATTCCCTGCATGCATTTATCAGGATCAAGGAGTCTCCCTCTATTTGAAGTTTGGGTAACTTGAAAGCAATTGCAAGCTTTAGACCTTGAAGCAAAGCTTGAGCCTCGACTGCATTATTAGTCCATGTTTGCGGTTTAAAAGATTTGGCACATAGTACCATTCCTTTGTAGTCTCTGATTGCAACTCCAGCTCCTGAAGAGCCTGGGTTCCCTCTAGCTGCCCCGTCAAAGATCAATTTGAATAAGCCTATTGGAGGGGGCTTCCAAGAGATGGCATCCCTATTTACTTTGTGGCTTGGTTGAAGAAGAACTCCTTTGAAAAGCAGCTTAAGAAGCGACCATTTTCTCATTAGCTTTGAATCCCAGTTAGTGAAGTTTGATCCAACATGTTTTACCTTTTGCACATATCCATTTACTATCTCAAAGATTGACATCTCCAACATAAGTAGTAACTAATCCATGTTTAGCTTTTCTTTCCTGAAGATGCACTTATTTCTCGCCCACCAAATAGCCTGTTATTGAAGCTGGGATGATAGACCAAATGCTTAAAAAAAAAGAGCTTTTGTAATCCTCTAGTCAACTCAAAAAAAAATTCCAAACAGTGTTAGGGAATGTCGATTGCCAATTCATTCTGGATACTACGTGCAACCAACAAGATTGAGCTATTAGATAGTGTAAAAACGAGTGATTTAGATTCTTAGGTTCATTTATGCATAAGACACATTCAAAAGGCTCTGCTATCCCAAGTTCCGTTAGCTTGTCACTTGTCAAAATTTTGTGTTTTATAGCTAACCATGAGAAACAACTAGCTTTGGGTAGAACCTTTGAATTCCAACAAAATTTGTATGCTCTTTGCACTCCATCTTTTGAAGTAGCTTGGGAAACTAAATTGTAGCCCTCTTTGACTGTGTAATTACCTAATTTTGCTTTTGTCCAAACTAGCCTATCCTCACCTAAAGAAATGAAGACAATCTTTTCAGCGAGAGCAAATTGAATGAGTATTTTTTTATCATCATTTATGGGCATATTCGAGAGGTCCTTCCATATGACTTTCCCCATCAGTGTATTGACATGCTGAACATAGTCCTTTACCTTTGAACCCCAGCATTGAGATAAATAATTTTTTGAAGTTTGGAAATTATGTGAGGCATTTAAGATAAGGTACCCATTCCACGAGTCTTGCCAGAAAGAAGCCAGGTTCCCATCATTTACTTCCCAAGACAAATGTGGAAGAATGATTTTTCTACAAGAGACAAGAAAATTCCACATTGTAGAGCCTATAGGTGGGTTTGACACTGTTAGGATTCTTGATGGGTTTAGGTTATCTAGATACTTATGTTGCATGATCCGACACCATTTTAGGTGAGGCTTTGTGTACATTTTCCAAACCATATTAGCTCCTAGTGCTAGGTTCCTTTCAGCCAAACTATGTAACCCTACACCCCCTTTTAATTTTTGTAAACACATTGTTCTAAGGGATATTAAAGGATTTTTTTTATTGTTGTCAAGATTACCAATCCATAAAAAACTTCTAATCAGCTTTTGGATTTGGTGAAGAATGGATTTAGGAGCCTTTAGAACTAACATAAAGTAGTTTGGGATTGAAGACATGACAAATTGTACCAATAAAATTTTGCTTGATAAGGACAATTGTCTCCCTTTCCATGACAAAATTCTGGATTTTATACTTAGTATAATTTTGTGCCAATGAGAGATCTTATCCTAACTTACAAAAAAGGGGATACCAAGATATTTACAGGGTCGATGTGCTTGCTAGAACTTGGGCAACTTCACAATCCATTTTTCAACTAAAGATTTTGTGTTGAACACATACACTTTTGACTTACCGTCATTAATCTTTTTCCCAAAAGAAAAGGTATACCTATCCAACAATGTTTTAATATTTTCAACTTCTACAACAACAACCTTTCCAAAACGAAGTGTATCATCAACAAATAAGGAATGAGTGGCTGATATAGATGTGTTGGGGATATGAATTCCTTGAATGATACCCTGTTCATGAGCTTTACAAAATGATCTCAAGGCCTCCATAAGGATAATGAAGAGGAAAGGAAAAATAGGGTCACCTTGACGCACTCCTTGAGTGGATCCAAAAAAGCCTATAGGGGAGTCGTTGATCAGCATTGAGAACTTGGCGCCTAAAAAGCAAGACATGATCCATTTGCACCATTTTTTAGAGAAACCAAACCTTAGGAACACTTGTTGCAAAAAGGACCAGTCCACCCTATCATATGCTTTTTGCATATCCAGTTTTATGACCATAGACGACATCTTATTTGTAGCTATAGAGTGCAAGACTTTGTGTGCAACAATAGGTCCTTCTATTGTTTTCTTTCCACGCACAAAACCGCCCTGCTCTATGGAAATGATTTTAGACATCACAGGATGTAGGCAAAGATACATAGCCTTTGTGAAAATTTTGTATATCACATTACAAAGTGAAATTGGTCTAAAATCTGAAAAAGTTCTAGGTGAGTCTATCTTTGGAATGATAGCAATGTGAGTTAGATTGAATTTCCTTAACATTCCTCCTGACTTTCTTGACTCCTCAAGTGCTTTTAAGACATCAATTCCAACAAAGTCCCAACATTTCTGAAAGAAATTTGCTATAAATCCATCAGGACCTAGTGCTTTGTCAGGAGGAAAAGAAAAAACAACTTCCTTAAGCTCTAGAATTGATAAGGGTGCCAACAACTTCTCACTATCTTCGAAAGATATTAGATTAGGAATGACTTGTAGAAGCTCCTCTCTATCCCTTGACAATTGAGGATCCACAACCTTATTGGTAGATAGAAAAGAAGAAAAGAATTTGATACCTTCCTTTTGTATCTCCTCTTCCTTTGTAAATAAGACACCTTACTCACAGTCATGGATTGAGAACAAAGAGTTTCTTGATTTCTTTACTTGAATTGACATGGGGAAAAACTTTTTGGTCCTATCCCCATCCTTTAACCAGAGCTCTCATGATTTCTACCTCCAATATACTTCTTCTCTTAATAACAACTCCTTCCATTTTGACTGCAAATGTTGCTGCTCTTCAAAGAGTGCATTATCTAACCCACTAGCAATGATGAGCTCATTAATCTGAGAGAGTCTCCTATACACCAGGTCCTTCTAAACAAAGATATTCTTAAAAACTTGAAGATTCCAAATTTTAATATGCTGCTTCATGTAATCCAACTTATTGCTCAATTGATACATGCGAGAGCCACTAAAAAAGGGAGAATTTGACCACCACTGTCTTAGCATGTCCAAGAACTGAGGGTGACAAAGCCACATTGCCTCAAATTTGAAAGAAAATTTTCGATCAGACTTGATTCTGTTTTGAGATGGAACTAAGGAAATTACAAAATGATCTGAAGCTAAAAATGGCAAATTTTCATATGACAAAGCATAATCAGATGTTACCCGGTTTGGGGAAGATAGAAACCTATCTAGCCTCTCTGTTATTTGAAGGAAATTTTTTCTTCTATTTGTCAAAGTGAACTTGCCATTTAGAGGGATGATATCAATAAGTGCATTGTCTTGAATGAAGGAGGAAAATTCTTCAATGTCCTTCTTGGAGGGGTATATACCACCTTTTTTTTTTCTTCCAATGATGTTATTGTATTGAAGTACCCTGCAAGAATAACTTTATCTAGACTCAATAGTTTAATAGATTGCTTCAGCTTATCCCACAACAATTTCTTGCCCACTAAATTAGTTGGGCCATAAACATTTATTACCCAAAGAGATAGATCAAAGTGTGTCAAATTCATTAATTTCCAGTTGGGCTTACAACATTACTAACAAAGACAGATTTGTCCTTCCATAAAGTTATCAGACCTCCTCAAGCACCTTGTGATGGCGAATGAAAAGAGTTCCAATGAGACCATCTCTTTGAAAAATTACCAAAAGATTCAGTTGATATTTTTGTTTCTTGGAGAAGTACCAAATCAACCCCACAACCATCCAGCTATTGCTTGACTTGGGCTCTCTTGTCAGAGGCATTAATTCCTCTGACATTCCAAGATAGAATTTTCATAACCTCCTAGGAGAGCAGCAAGCTCTCCTTGGACATTTTTGTAATAAGGCACCTCCCATTTGGGAGTCCAATGTGGATTGGATCCCTGCTTCAATTTCTTCTTGCAATTTGGTTGCTAAGGATCTCCTTCCTCTCTTAGCAGGTGAATTTTTGTTGGACATAGCAAATGACAAGGATTGAGAGATGGGTAGTGGCAAAGGACCATCTTGCTCCTCCCCTTCCATCATAATATTAGAAGCAATTTCTTCAATCAATTGTTCTCCAACAAAGGTTAGTGCTTCATCTACAAAGCTCTCAAGGTCACTTTCTAGGGGCATGGTAAATGACAGATAATTTATTGTCATCCATGATTAGGGAAGAGTTACCATTGGTAAGATCATCCTTTAATTGACTATTAAACACCCTTAGCACTTCAGCTGATTTATTTGTAACTCCAAGGGTCAACATTGATGCACATAAATTTGCATGAGGTACTCGCAAACTTGAGCTGAGGGATATAGCAATTTATTATTTATTTTCAATACATTAGTTATCTATGGATGTTAAAAAACCAAAATAGGGGCTTGACTTAAATAAAAGCTCCTAAACAACCCAAACTTTTTTCTTGTCTCTTGAACCACATGTTATTCTCTTAGAAGATATTCAATGATTTAGGATTTTGTAGATATCTTCCTTTTATTTTCCTTTCCCTTTTTATTATTTTTAGTAAATATATTAGCTAAATCCTATTAATTTCTATTCAAATTACCATTGGTAATCTATTTGGTATTTTGTAGTTTCATTTTTTTATAAACTAGGCACATTTTTCAAGACTTTTTTAGGGTTATTTTCCATACATATCATAACACCCTATGTGACATGTTGGTTTCCAATCTAGAGACTTACAAATTCCATTACTAAGTTTCTCTCTATAGTTCATTTAAAGTTCTACTTTTAATTTTCTAATTCGGTTATTCATTTCCTATAAAACAACAATAGTTTTATTTCACTTATAGTGTTTTAGCTTGTTTAGAAAATGACAATATTTCAAGGATAAATCACATTAAGATTAATCAAATAGTTTTTTTCATTTTCATCTAGAATAGCAACAAGTTAGTCTCCTTTACCACAAAGGCTAGTTAATCTTAGTGGGTGTTTGTGAAATTGTTTGATAAGGGAAACAAACCTTTCCTTTGTAAATTCAAATTTCATATACCACACATGTTAATTTTGAGAAGAATGGTTGCAAGTTGAGAAAAAAGAATTTGGTGTTGGCTAGGGGCACTTAGTGTGACACCCTATTCAAGCTAGAAGCATCTACATTTTATAAATTTATGAACGTAAATAATAACATTATTTCTTGTAAATTGTGGCACCACATGATAGGTCACATTAGTGAGAAGGGTCTTAAACCCCTCATTAATATGAAGATGGTCAATGGTTATTTTGATGAATTTGATTTATGTGAACATTATTTGTATGGAAAATAATATATGATAAGAAGTAAATAAGAAGTAAACATGTTTTAATACCAATTGTTAGGGAATTCAATCTTTATCCAAATATGACTTGGATGTCGGCAAAATGAAAATTTGAAACTTATATGCAATCTAAAAATTAAGTTGTCTTAATGTGGGATTGCCATGATTAGATCCATCTTCTTTATGATGTTAAAAATAAACCAACATAACATGCTTATAATCACTACCTTAACTAAACTTATAATGTAACATTATATAAAGAAAGGCATCACCATAAGATAACAACACTGATGCACAAATCAACACAAGAGCATCACATAACACAAGATTTACATAGAGAAACCCTTGTAGGAAAAAAACCACCAAAAAGAGAGGCCAAGTATGCATTATCTCCAAATAAATGAAATTACAATACAACTATTTCCATTCTCCTCTCTACCTCCAACATGGTAGCACTTGTGCACCTATGAACAACCTCTTTGTGCATCAACCTATCCTTGTTCCTGCAATGAAACTCTTCAATCAATTATCGATTATCCCTCGTATTTTCTACATCTAAAGAGTTGATTTTATAGGTGTGTGAAGAGGTCTAATGCACCAAACATGACACCCAAAGATGGATCTCCATTCCAAACATCCCCAAACCTTGGATTACCTCCTCAAAATGTGAAAGGACGCCATTTTTGGCTCCAATACTTTCCCTCCAACTTGGGCACCCAAAAATGGAAGATAAACAATATAGTAAATGGAATAAATGATGGAATACAGAGATAAACCTATTGCCTCTTTTCAAGCACCCACTTGGAGAATACCAATAATCACTCATTTTTCTTTTTTCTTATCTTTTATTATCCCATTATAGGCATCCACATGCAGGGAAAACAATATTAAATATTTATTTCCACAACTTACCTTTACCACTACTAGTGGAACTCGTCACCCCTTATAAATGTAATACAAACAATGGTGAGAATAAATATTACTCAATATTTTCCCTATTCACCCTAATTTTCTAGACACTTTTTAGGGATGTTGGAACCATACAATATTACATAAGATTTATAAGGTAGATGACACCTTAATCCTAAAATTTTCCCACTTAACATCATACATTTTAAATACACCCATAGGAATCACAAATCAAGGAAAATCATGCCTTAGCCAAACATGTACCATCTTAATCTTCACCATTCTCTCATGCTCCAACAAGATACCTACAAAAGTAACTACGATAACCACCATCAAGCAAAAGAATCCTTACATCCTCACACATGCCACTTATGGAAGAAAAACTTGGAACATGCCAAGCGAAACACATCAAATGTCACTAAAACCTACACCAATATTTACATGAACACAATCATCAAATTCAAATGATAACATACGCTTTGAGTAGCTACCTTACTCATACTAGTTGGAATAGCAACCACAACAAATTGTGACTCATCCAAGCTAATAATACCTCAAACCAAGGTATACAAAGAATTCATAAATCTTCATGCCATCAACATACCAACTCAAAATTTGTAATCAAGTCTTTGTATATCCATATCCTTCTATCTCAGTGCAACATGCCAATGTACAAATGACCAAAAACAAGGCCAACTAACAAAGTCTACATTAGTCACCTATTGAGTAGACCAAAAGTGGGATATAAAATTGTCTTGTGCACACAACACCAACAATGACATCTTATCTATGGCTCCATAATTGATTCACATCTATAACCAAGTGTAGACTCCTCAATCATCATCAAAGAGTAAGCATCTCAACATACAATCCCATAAAATAAAAGATCTCTTAGCCTCACCCAAGTCTCTCTAGACTCCATGAGCATCCACAAATAAATTCATGCCAACTTCAAATACATCCATGTAAAATCATGAAGCTGGAAGCAAATGATTAATATGCAAAGACAGAGAACAAATAAGACCATTGCCAAAATTCTAACTATAGAATTAGGAATGTATATCATGATATGATGATCTAAAATCCCCTCCTAGGAGATCACATAAAAATATCATCAAATGATGAATCCACATCACTACCAAAGCTCCCAAGCTCTCCAAACATTTTGATGACTATCTCCTAATTGAAGATCCTTCATGGCCCCAACACAATCAAAGAACTCAACACCTTGAGCTCCCAAATGATAAAGTACAACCATAATCTCCAAACCAAGAAGATACAATTTCCACACATCCTTTATCAATTGAACCAATGATACCATTAAACTCTCACTATCATCTAAAGGCATAATCCAAGAACTCATTATGAAACCAAGAACTATTGAAAAACACCATCCATATTCTAATCAAAGATTATTCATGGATCACTACACATTGTAACAACAATTTAGAGCCAAAATCTTGAAACAAAGAAGATAAAACATATTATGTAACTACATAAAGCTCCTATTGAAAGTAATACCGAGTTATACATGGAATCATGACCAATATTATTGCCAATACTCTAGTGAAAGTGAACAAAGCTTCATATATGTACCATAAACTACTATTGTAGTTTCAAATAAACAACTATATCAAGTACTCCCAATAACCTTTTCTCATTGAATAAGCATACCAATGTAACAATGGTGACCAAGAATATAGCCTACCAATCAGAATCTACATTAGAAAATTTTACAATATTTGCACATATGCAACATCTCAAAGGAGAAATACATAATCAATGCTCCAATCTCAAATAATTGAAAAATGAAAAATGGATTCAAACCCACATTAGTATCATGCATATTAGAGATAATCAAGTTAACATGTGGATTTCCAAGACTCGAACACCATAATTAACGATAGATCTAATTTTCTAATCAAGCCCACATAAGAGTAACCATAGATCAATAAAAGTCCTCCAAGCAACCATGCAAACATGTAATTGTCTTCATCCAAAATATTTTGAATGTAGTCTCATCACAAATCTACATACCATATATTTTAGTTAACATGTAAAACATGCAAAACCATCTCTATAAATCTAAAATCCATTTAAACATCCAGACATTCACATCAAACATGTCATTTGAATAATGGAATAAGCACAAATCTAAAAACCATAGCTAAAAACAAGAGTAATTGCAACCTAATAGGAAAACCAAGTTGTCTAGGGGCTTATAAAATATGAAACATATCAGTTCCATAATTCACAAAGAGGTTAGTGGCTTATCTTTCAAAACTTTAATGTAACCAAAGGATAAAACCATGAATTGAACATAAGTACTCCATTCTATAGTCTGAATCAAGGGTGTTTCTCCATGTGACTAGGATGTCTCTACCCATCCAACATGAACACCTTCTCACCGCACATGACGACAAGGTAAAGGAACAACACCACCAAAAAATGAGGATACACACAAATTGTCAAACAAGAGCTCCAAGTTACCATAACATAACCAAATCCATAAAGATCCATAATCATGAACTTCTAATGCCCAACATAGATCACATTAACAATACTCATGGCTTCCAATCTCACAAACCTGCAAAACAAAGTTAACTCATGAAACATTTTTTGCAACCCCACAAACCTTTCAACAACCTCCAGTTCCTTCTAAAAAATTCCCACAAGCTTGTTAGGCCTAGAAATAAAAAAATAGGGAATATCCAAAACCTAGTTAACCTTCAGCTTTGATTCCAAATGATGAGAAATAAACATGTTCTAATACCAATTGTTGGGAAATTCAATCTCTATCCAAATATGACTTGAATGGATGCAATTAAAGGCTTGAACTACAACATTAAAATTTGAAACTTATATGCTGATCTTAAAATTAAGTTTGCTTAATACGGGATTACCATGTGATTAGATTCATCTTGTTATGATGCTAAAAATTAGCCAACATAACATCCTTATAATCACTACCTTATGTGAACTTACAACAATAATATATAAAGAATAACATCACCATAAGATAGAAACAATGAGGTACAAATCAACAACATAAGAACATCACATAACACAAGATTTATGTGGAGAAACCCTTGTGGGAAAAACTCCACCAAGAAGAGAGGCCAAATATGCATTATCTCCAAATAAATGAGATTACAATACAAATACTTCCATTCTCCTCTTTTCCTCCAACATGGCAGCACTTGTGCACTTGTGAACAATCTCTTTATATCTCAACCTATCCTTGTTCTTGCAATGGAACTCTATAATAAAATGCTCCTCAAATTTTCTACATCCAATGAACTGATTTTATAGATGTGTGTAGTATAATGTACCAAACATGGTGCCCAAAGATGGCTCTCCATTCCAAATGTTCCCAAACATTGGATTACCTCCTTGAAATGTGAAAGGACATTGGTTTTGGCTCAAATACTTTCCCTCCAACTTGGGTGCCCAAACATGGAAGATAAATGTTGCATAAAATGAAATAAATGATGGAATACAAAGAGACACCTATTGCCTCTTTCTAAGCACCCACTTGGAGAATACTGATAGCCACTCATTTGTCTTTTCCCTTATCTTTTATTATCCCATTATAGGCATCCACATGTGGGGAAAACATTTATATCCACAACTCACCTTTACCTCTGCTAGTGGAACCTGTCCCCTTTGTGAATGTAGTACAAATAATGGTGAGAATAATATTACAAAATATTTTCCCAACTCACCCTAAGTGCCTAGAGACATTTTCCAAGAATGTTGGAACCATGCAATATTACATAGGATTTAGAAAAGGTAGAAGGAACCTTAATCCTAACAATATATATAGTATCATTTAAATATGGTAGTACCAAAGATTATTTTTTTGGAGGTTATTCTAGTGATGTATTTGGTCTCGTGGATGTTCCTTTGTTTGGAAAAATCTTGCTACTATGTTTCCCTTATCAATAATTTCTCTAGATGTACATGGGCTTTTTGAAGCATAAGTCTACTATTTTTTCTAAATTTAAAGAGTACTGTTGTTGAGAAATAAATAGATAGGAAAGTAAAGGTTTTAGAAATGGCTAATGGTGGTGAGTTTTTCTTTAGGTATTTTGATGATTATTGCTAGCATGCATGGATTATTGGACATGAAGTAAATTTAAATACTCTATGATAAAATGGAGTTGTAAAAATGATGAACATGACTTTGATGGACAAATCTAGAAGCATGTCGAGTAGTGCTAAGCTTGAACAATATTTCTAGGTTGAAGTGATTCACACTACTTGTTAGTTAGTTAATAGGTCTCACACTTCTACTCTAGTAAATAAAACACCCTATGAGGTATAAATAGTTTAAAGACCATTGATTTTTCATTTCAAAGTATTTGATAGTGAGACATATATGTTGGCAACACAAGGGCAGACAACTGAGATGGGGTGGGGGTCGGGGTGCGCGGGGAGGGGGGGGGGAGGGGGGGTGAATCAATTGTCACAGAATTTCAAACTTATTCAAATTATAAACCTTATTCTCATATATGATCAATAACCATGAAAGCATAAATAAGCAACACATCAGAAACACACATAACACCAAGATTTTTTACGTGGAAACCTTGTTAGGGGAAAAACCACGGTGGAGGTCAGACCACAAGACTATACCCTATTAAAAGTATAAAGAAATGTGAATGGGGAATGCACATGCATTCAGGCGCACTGCCTATAGCTCACTACTCAATTACAAAAAGGTTTACTGCCCAAAGGAAGACACATTGTCCTACAAATATTTGGATTACATCCACAAGATTTGAATTGAGAAAAATAGCATCTGCTAATGCCTGATTACAGTTCCGGTTAAGCACATGAACACTTCTTCATACTTTGCTCACTCTTCTTTGCACTCTGCTTCTGCCTTCAAATGATCTGAACATTATTCGCACATAGGACTCACACACTTTGCATACCCATGCCTTCAAATGATAGAACAATCACTCATATATATCCACAATAAGAGATTACATTGCTACATGTCAACCTCAATAAATAATAAAATGAATACAAACTATCGGCCCAAAACATTAAAGATTATTAATGCAAATCAACCAAGGTCAGCCACAACATAGTGAGGACCCAAAATAAAATCTCAAACATGAAAACACTTCAAATAATTATTCCTTAAAGATCCACAACATGCTACAACACCCTATCGGCCAAGAACATGAAAAACATGAACACGCAAGAGAAAATCTCCAATTGCAAGCACAACGATCAATGCAGACGTGCAACACAAATATAGAACAATCTAGAAACATCCATAAACATCATGAATCACCGGAGAAGCATCTGCAACAACTGAACTTACTAAAATCACATCATCTTCATTTAGGAACACCAACTGAAGCAACATAATGACTGTTCTAAGAATATAGTTGCTCATATCTCAATCAAATCTTCATGTAGATCTCTGAAACTTGACGTGAATAAACTAGATATACTCAACAAAAAACCATTTAATCCACAACCTCTGATCATCAACGTACTAAACTAACCAATAGATTGAACTTCACTTCACCACTGACAACTTACAACTCATTTTATTACAATTTTCTCAGTATCCTCGAACATGTTTGGATTATTGTGAGAGAATCAAGGGTTATAAGATTTGAGATCTTGTAGTGATGACAATGCTATATTTTAAGGATGTTATTTAAGGGAGCTCCAAGAATTTTGAAACTTGTTGTACCCCAAATTAAAAATTTTGCTACACTTAGGCATTTTGAAGAAACGAGTAAAAGTCTTGTTGAATTTGTCAAAAAGGTCAAAATTGGGGTTTGCACGTCTCGCATGAGGGATTAAAATGTGAAATTTCCAAAATTTGACGATCTGGGTTTGCTCATAGCGACCTAATCTACAAAACCCGAATCTCAGTTTTTCATCCCTACTTTTTAGGAAGATTGCTATTTTTAGAAATTTTCCAAAAATAGTAAATTTTTCTGTAGATTTTTCTAAGTTTCTTTTGAAACGAATACTGGCAAAATTTTCTAAAAATAGAAAGTTTGTCCGCTAGGGTCCAAACTGATTTTGATTGGCTCAAAATACTTCCATATCAGGCTGGTGCAGTCAAAATCTCAAAAAGATCAGTTTTACCCTAGTGGGTCTATTCTGCTTTTTCAGAAGCATTTCAAGAGCTCCGAAGTCATCAATGGAGGTTAGTCAATTGTCAGGCATTAGATTCAACGCCCAAGCATCGAACAGAAGGTGAGATGATGAACATGTATGAAGAATGGAGAAGGAAGTTGAAATCTGCAAGAATTTGACTAAGTCTACTTGAAATGGGCGCCCCAGAAGGAGATAGGCACCCATCTTTTTAGGGCACCAAATGTTGAAATTAGGGTTTGAGCCTCCAAACAAAGATGTTCATAATTCTCCCAACTTCGCGACGAATCCAACAATGCAGCCATCAGATCATCCAATCACCTGGGATTCGAGATCGAATAAGGAAGTTTCAACCATAATACAAAATGGAAATCATGAAAATGTCAGAAATTTTTCTTAGTATGGGAACTTTTAGTGCCCCAAGTGCCCAAGGGCGCCCAACTTTTTGGAGGGGCAAATTTAGCAGTCAGGGTTTGCAAATGTGCTCATCTTCTTCATAATTCAGTCAGCTCTGCAACGAATGTCTTCATCAGAGCATCTAACTTGTTCTTCGACAAATCCAGATCAAAGTTGAAGGTACAGGATGAAGTTTCAAATTTGAAGATAAAATCAAATAAAAATATTCTAAGTCTGGAGCAAATGGGAGCCCCCTTGAAGAGAACAACTTTGATGATTTCGAAGGCCCAAACAGATGATTTTGCCAGTGAAGCCTCCAAAATGACTTCCTCAGAATTGATCATGCTCTCTAATGAGATCATCGACACGTCAATCGAAGATGGAAGTCACTAGATGCAATAGGCGAAAAAGAGGGTCTAACAAAAGCCAAAGTTAAAAGCAAGAAAATATAGAAAAATGGCCAACTCTTGTGAAGTTGGGCACCCCACCTTGCCAGGGGTGCCCAAGCTTTTGGTGCCTCAAATTCAAGTTTTTGACAAAGTGACCTACAGGAGACCCTTCTCGAAATCTTCTCAGCTCCACGACGAGCCCAATCATCAACCAGTCAGACGCCCGGATCATCAGATATGATAAGCCCATCTGGAGACGAGTTGATGAAGAAATAATGAAAAATATTCAAGTCTGGTCAAGATGGGAGCCTTTGGAGGAAAAAGGCTCCCAAGGTTTTGAGGTCTGAAACGATGGAATTTGTCAACACAGCCTCCAAGATCACCTTGTTAGATTCAATCAAGCTATCCAATGAAGCTGACGGTCAGTCAATTGGATCTGTGTAACTCCCAGAATCGAGATTTCATTAGAAGATCAAAGGGGGAATGAAGAACTTGGAAATCATGCAAAAATGGCTAACACTGTGAAAGTTCAGAGCCCCAGAAGGAAATGTGCTCTAACGATTTTGAGAGGTCAAACAAAGTTTTTAGTTAGAAGTGCCTCTAGGGTGATCTTCTCAAAATCAGTCAAGCTTTGTGATGAATCATCTAGCTCGTTCATCTGATCAACCGAGAAGTTAGAGATCAAGGTCAAAGTAGGGGGTCAAAATTGAGAAAATTTGAGGAAACTATAAAAATGGCTAAGTCTCGAAGAAGTTGGCGCCCCTAGCCAAGAAGGGCACCCAAATTGTCATGCCTTAGCCAATTTTCTCAAAATTTCAAAATTGCAAGATGAAGAGAAGTGTCCAAGTTCGATGCATAAGAAGATTTTAGGGTTTGCAAGGATAAAAGCAAAGAAAGCAGAATTATCTCAAGCCTAGAATCTATTTAAGATGCCTTTGCCATTCAATTTCCATCATTCTTTGTAGGTGGTGTCCAAAGGACAAGAGTAGAGCAACAACTTCAAAGTTTTGTTTCATGAGTCAAGAGCTCAAGTTTGCTAATTTTCATAATTTCTTCATCAAATTTTTTAGACCAACAACATAAGACCTTGCTTTTTCATGCTTTTTTCATTCAAAACATCAAATTTTTGAGAGGGTTAAGGATTTCAATTTTCAGCCATCTGGGTCTTTTCATCTCATTCTTCTAAATAATTCTTGAAGAGATTTTTCAAGTTGTAGCAATCATTTTTTCCTTGCATGTTAGTGAAATCTTCAGAGTTTGCAAACTTTGATCATCTGGGTCCCTCTCAAAACAGTCTTCTGAAGAAAACCAATATCACAACTTTTTTCAAGAAAAATTCAAATTCTAGGGTTGGCTGCTTTTTTTTTTTTATCAGCCCTCAATGTTTTTCAAATCTAATCAACTGGGTTCATTCCAAAATGCATTTTGAACAAAACCCAAGTGCCAACTTTTTTGGTGAAAAATTGAAGAAATTAGGGTTTGTTGTTTTTTCAGTCAAAATTCAAAATTTTCAAAAACAAGTGATTTGGGTTGTCTTGCAACGAAATTCTGAGCAAAACTCATATCTCAGAAAAATTTCCAAAAAAATTGTCCGTAGGAGGAAGAAAAACTAGCATTCTAAAAATAGAAAGTTGCTCAAAACTTGTCTGAACCTAGGTGAGTTTACAGTCATTCTTCAAGGTTTTCAGAATGGAATACACTCCCAATGATTTCAAGACCAAATCAACTCTTTACCATGATTTCTGTTGGTGTAAATAAGTATTTTACTTATTACACTTTACTTAAGCTTACTTAGGAAATGCATATCATTATAGGTTGCACTTGTGACACCTAGTTATTTGCATCTTGCATCTAGATTTGTGCATTCATTGAAAGATATGAGTTGGACACCTAGGGAAGTGTGTGTAGGGGAAATTCCACTCTTTGTGGTGTGATCTAGTTATCACCCTTTTATCTCCACTTTTCGTGGCATGATAATTCCACCTTTGATGGGTGATCCACCTTTCATGGAATTATCTATTATTTCTCTCTACCTACTACACATGATTGCGACACTTGTCTCATTCATGTCCCATCATTTTGTCCTAGCTTGACTTTATAAGCAAGCCTTGTACATGCTTGTAATTGTCTATCTTCATGTCTATCTTCATGCATATTGAGAATACAGTCATCATATTCTCTCTCTTTTGTGCTATGTTTAGTCTCTTGACCCTGTTGTTACTTTTCATAAGTTCTTACATGGTATTGGAGCGATTGGAGGTCCTTTGCATAGCCATTGTTGGGAGATTGTACTCGTGTGAAGGTGGTCAAGAGGCAAATCTAAGGAGCAACGACATTTTGGTGCATCCTAGACCATATCTGACCTCAAATTCAAATTCAGAAGGCCGTTTCTAGTTGGGATTGCCTTTCGTTTCATCAAAATAGGATACCGGGAGCTCCAAATCTGAAAAAATCACCTATTTGGGTATTTTTTCAATTTTCTGAATTTTTCTATAGTTTTTGAAAAATTTCGTTTTCAGAACATTTCACTATTCTGCAAAAAATATATATTTATTTGTCAGAAATTTTTTGAATTTTTTTATAGAAAAATTAGATCCCTGCTATTTAATTTTCTGAAAATTGTATTTGGGGATTTTTCAATTTTTAAATCAAAATTTGTATTAGATTTTTTGATTTTATATAAAATATATATATATATATATATATATATATATATATATATATATATATAACAAGAAACAAATAAAAATAAAATAAAAAATAAAAAAAAAAATATATATATATATATATATTTGTATTTTTTGCATAATTTTTAATTTGTATAAAGTTTTTTTAAAATCAAAAAAATCAAAAAATTTGAGTACCCTACGCAGGCAAGGTACTGCAGACAATACCTGCCTGCGCAGGTATCAGTTCGTCCACAGGCAGCCACATGGCGTGGCGTTCCGCCGCCATGCGACCCCCTCCAGTGGCACCGATGGTCGGAGTTCACAATCACTGGTGACTGGCATTCTCCTCCAGCAACAGCGAATAAAGAGATCGGCGATTCAAAAGAAATCTGACGTTCAACGGGCATCCCGACATCGACAAAAATTATCGGTGGTAGTTTATCAAAATTTCGGCGACTGGCATTTACATGCGACGATCTTTTAAATTCTTCCGACAACCTCCAGATTTCCAGCTGATCAATAAAAACACCGGTGGACATCATTTCAATAGAAGTCATCGGCCGATCAAATCTTCAATAGCAGCCGGTATTCAAAATCGGCGGTCAATAGAAAGTCAGCGAAAGAATCTGGCAGTCACTTTATTCTTCAACGGAGGTCAAACCAGGCTGACCGTGACGTTCTCCAAAGTGTCAAATTTAAGCTCCGTCTCTTTAGAATATTCTGGCGGAAATCTGACGACAATTGTGATGCGCAACAGCATGTCAAATTTAGGCTAGGAGCACATTTTCTTTTGACAGGAAAGAAGCCGTCAAATTTAATCGCATGAAATGCTAATGTCAGCACAGCGTCAGTGATGACATCAGCAAACTAAAAAAAATTTGCCCCCCTCACCAATGGAGTTTTTGATTTTGTAGTCTGATTTCAGAGGCTCATATCTTGCTCATTTTGAGGCCTTTTTTCGAACAGTTTTTTTTTATTTGGGCTAATTTTTTGTGTACTTCGCAGCTGTGTACTCAGTTTCTGATTTTGGTGGACAGATTTTGCAGAATTTTCAATTTCTCAACACTGTACCTGTCCAATCACCATTTTTGCAACTTCTGAGGCTTCGTCAGGCTCATACGAACTCCTTTTCAGGTGCCATTTTTTTTGAAAGTGCATGATTTTTTGTCTACTTCTTGAATTTGCAATCATTTTGAAGCGATCTTTTTGTACTTTCAGCATATGGTCTGTTTTGGCCTACTTGTATTGCATAGATCTGAGTTTAGGTCTTTGCTTCACTGTTCTAGTCTGTTCTCAGCCTATTTGTGGCAAGTTGTAAATCAGAAATCATAAGTCCACTTAGCCAAGTTGCAAGTGGCCTATTGTACACGCACTACATTATAAAGTGCCAAAATCATCTCTTTGGGGGGGGTACTTTGATTGAGTGAATTTGGGGGGGTGTCTCTTGTGTGATTGTTTCTATTTTCTCTCTTGTTCTCTTGCATTCCATCATGGGTTCATCTAAAGTTCCACTCTTAACTGCACATAATTATGCTACATGGAAAGTACGTGCATGGAGTAAACTAATGGAAAAAGGTTTAATTTACTATATTGATGGAACCATAATTGCACCTTCAGATACTAAGGCGGATCCAACAACATATATGGATTGGCTCACTAAAACTTCTATGGCATTGGGTACACTAAGAAAGTTCATTTCAGATGATCTCATTTTCCATGTTGATAAATGAACTACAGCCAACGAAGCTTGGGATAAGCTTGCTGCTTTGTATGGAAAGGTTGATAAGGTTAAGGGATATAAGCTTGAACATGATCTCCTAAGCCTTGATCCCAAGGATTTTGATACAATTCAGGATTATGTCACTAAGGCAAATGAGCTAAGAGCACAACTAAAAGATTGTGGTATTGAGAAAGAGGATGATCAATTGGTCTTCAACTTGTTGGACAAGCTTCCAGTTGAGTATGCAGCCTTTGTTTCAAGTTTTCAGACTCAAAGATTGACAATTAGCAACTTCACATCACCATCTTTTGAGGCTCTCACAGATCTTTTGATTCTTGAGCAAAATAAGTTGATGAAAATGGGCATTGTCAAGTCTTCAACTTCAAAAGCATTGGTGGTCAATCATGGAAACAATAAGCAAGGCAAAGGAAAGGACCAAAAGCAATCTTCACCAAAGCCACAAGGAGAGAACAAACAATCCACTCCTCCACAACAAAGCTCAACTTCATCTTCTTCAAAGAAGTACAACTATTCAAGCAAGAGGGAGCAACCAACATGTGCATATTGCAAAAAGATTTGTTATGAGGAGCATCATTGTCATGTTAAGCAAATTGATGAGTTGAAAAATATCCTTAAGAAGAACAACATCAACTTGTCAGCTGCATATCAGGAGGACTCGTCCCCTTCCACTTCTTCTAAGGGAAAAAGTACAACTCTCATGGCAACAACATCAAGCTCATCTCCTTCTTCATCTCAACATGAGAAACATAAGGGGCAAGCATTTCTTGCAGTTGCAGATTCCAATTCAGATAGGTGGATCCTTGATTCAGGAGCTTCACATCATATGAATTCGTCCAAGGATATGTTCTCTTCCTTTGATTCTTGTTCATCACCACCCATTTTGATGGCCAACAACACTTCTTTGGCAGTTTGTGGGAAGGGGTCTATTGACATTGAAGGTGGAGCATTTAATGATGTTTTATGTGTGCCTACTTTGTCAAGGAACATCCTTTCCATCTATCAGATTACACGTAGTGGTACAGGAAAGAGTGTAGAGTTCACACCAGATTCTGTCATTGTTCGAGATTTGCATAGCAGGGCTCTTGTTGCAGTTGGGGAGGTTGATAATCGTTCTCGATTCTACACCTTCTCATATTTTGCTCCTATTGATGATTCAGTTCACCCTAGTATGGACACACTTGAGGAGATTGAGTATGGTTACTTGAATCTTGGAGTGCTCACTACTCTTGAGGTTCTTGACCCTATTGCTGATATTCCATCTCCTACATTGACTGATGCACCTGATGATACTTGTGTTTCGACAGTTTCAGTGCCTTGTGATTCAGTGCAATAGTGTATACCTTGTCTTCCAGCAGCAGTTTCATGGGATTACTACTTGACAGACATTGGCAACTTGTTTGTGGAGTCCTACATTATAGACTTGGGAGACACATTTGATTACTTATATCTTCTCTTTGATGAAAGTGATTCTTCTTCAGTTGTTGCGAGGGAACACTCTGACCCTCCTCTACATGATTAGTCTTTCGAGGTTGATGTGATTGTGGATGCATATGTACAGCAGTTGGAGGGCACATTCTCTCTTGAGGAGACATCGTCTTTGGAGTATGTTCTACCTACATCCTTGCTAGATCTTGAGTTGTCTTTTTCAGTGGATGAGAGTGTTGTTGCAAAGGGGTTCTCATAGGTTCCAGGAAGTGACTACATTGTAGCTTCACATGGTTTGGGAAAGGCGTCTTTTAGCATCAACACAGGGAAATTTGAGTAGATTTCAGAGACTCCTTACATTTTGAGGGTTCTTCCTTCTTCACTTGTGGATTGGGGAGACTTCATTCATGCACCTTTAGTATTGTTTCTTCCTAAGGGGAGGAACGTTGTTCGACAATTTTGGAGCAGCTTCTTCATTCCTTTTCGAGCATCTTCTATGGGTGAGCATTGTACATTGAGGAGGGGCTACCTTGTCTCTCTTCCACTTCTCTTGTATGGGGGGGACTTTTTCCTCACATGGGGTTTTGTCCTTCTCATGTTGTATTCATAGGCTTTTGTATTTCATCTCTCTTTTGGGGGGTAGTTTTTTCCCATTGGGTTTTTCTATCTTTACTCCACTTGTGAGAAATTGCATTGCATTTGTACATGGGTACCTAACATGGCCTAGTTGTTGGGACCCATCTTGCATCTCATCTTGCATGGTTGGCTTGAGTCTTCATTCCCCAAGTTGCACTTAAGGGGGGGTGTTGGTGTAAATAAGTATTTTACTTATTACACTTTACTTAAGCTTACTTAGGAAATGCATATCATTATAGGTTGCACTTGTGACACCTAGTTATTTGCATCTTGCATCTAGGTTTGTGTATTCATTGAGAGATATGAGTTGGACACCTAGGGAAGTGTGTGTAGGAGAAATTCCACTCTTTGTGGTGTGATCTAGTTATCACCCTTTTATCTTCACTTTTTGTGGCATGATAATTCCACCTTTGGTGGGTGATCCACCTTTCATGGAATTATCTATTATTTCTCTCCACCTACCACACACATGATTGCGACACTTGTCTCATTCATGTCCTTTCATTTTGTCCTAGCTTGACTTTATAAGCAAGTCGTGTACATGCTTGTAATTGTCTATCTTCATGTCTATCTTCATGCATATTGAGAATACAGTCATCATATTCTCTCTCTCTTTTGTGCTATGTTTAGTCTCTTGATCTTCTTGTTGTTTTTCATAAGTTCTTACAATTTCATCAAAACAGCCGAGACACGGACTTGCATCACATCAAGCTAGTGTTTGATCTACATGCTTTGGAGAGTGCAGGAAACACTACAATCAGAACCCTGGGACACTTTGGACTCCTCGCAACAACATCTATTCCTATTTCAGTTCAGAGCCTCGAGTTTGTAATCACTTGCATCAAGCATTACAATCCGGCTACAAGGGAGATCCAGTTAGTAGATGTCATATTGATTTATAGTTTAAAACCTAACATGATCGAGAAATGCTTCTCAATTCCCCCTTGGCCAAAAAGTGTCACTATCTCTAAGGGTGAATGTGAAAGGATATGGGAAAGGCACAAGGAAAAATACAACAAGAAGATTGCATAGAGGTGGATGAAGGAAAAACATAAGACTCTGTCGAGTCACATTTCCATGATGTCAACAAAGTTCGAGAAAGCGGCCAATGAGGTTGAAAATTTCTTGAGAGTAATCACAGATGGTGAAGAAATCTTGGAAAAGCGCAAATTTGCTATTGATAGTATTGATGCACCTGATTGAGACACAGTTTCTTGCTTTTTAGCATATGTGATTGAGATTTAAAGCGGCTTTCATCTAGAAGTTTTCTTTCCACTTTCTTTCTATTCTTGGAACAATTATTATCCATGCTTTGAAGATGAGAAAGAGGATAAAATGTAATAGTTGGTGTTACCTACTTTTCCTGCTTTCTGAGGTGTTAGATGCTATTTTTTTTTTAGATTTGGAAATAAAGCTTGCTTGTTAAGCAAGCCCTAGTTGTAAAAGCAAGGAGATTTTAGGGTTCCCTACTCCTCTGCTTGCCTATAAATAAGAGTCTTTGCTCATTAGTTTTCAGGAATAATTATTGTGATAGGCAAATTGTGAGCTTGTAATGAACAAGTTGTTATTTAGTGTTAGTTCACTTTGTGTAAGAGCAAATTGCATGCCTCTTTAGCTGCAAGTATTGTTCAGTGCATGTGTTTAGTGTAATCTTTGTCCCAAAATTTTGAGAAATAAAGTCTTGAGCCTCCTTTGCTTTGATATAATGTCCCAGATTTCCGTTTGTTGTGTTATGCTTATATGATCTCCATTTCAGCTTGCATTGAAAGTAAGTAGATGTATGTTGGAAGAAGAGTTTATCTAAGTATTTTTGTCAAAGAATCAAACTTTGAACATTTCTATTTCTCTTACTCTGCGTTTACTTTAGAAAATAGAAATGTCTTTAATGTAAGTTAGTCGTAGTTGAAATTCCAAATCAAAAAATCTCAACTGCGGTGTTTGAGTTTTATAAACCTTGTGCTCACAGCTGATCAAAAAGATACGCAACTTAGTTTTAGGTTACTTTCTTAAACACCATTAGCAAGAGGGAGCTTCCCCTCCTAATTTGAAGAGCAGTTTTACTGTGCATAGCTGTCCATTTCAAATCCGCATTCCAGAGGTGTGAATTTAAATGCCCACAAAACTACGAAAACCATCACAAGAAACTTAACAAAATGATGCATTTTGATACTAAGATACATGTATAGAACAACACTAAGATGAATAGAATGAGGAAGGAGAATGTTTAAATTTGAGTTATGATGAGGAATAATAGGAGTCTCTTGTTACACCTCTTAGAAGGCCCACAAGGCAATGCTATCTAATTGAAAGGTATAACACTATGAGTCCTAGTTAAATCCCATGAGAGATAAAAAAAAAGGAAAGAAAAAAAGATTCTTTATAAATACGACACATGAGATCTAATTGAATTGTGTGAGGGGAGGAAATCCATTAGATGTCAATGGGTATTTAAAAAGATATTTGGAATGGATAGTAAGTTAAAGTGTTATAAGTTTTGATTAGTGGTAAAGGGTTACTTCTAGGGTGAGGGAGAGGATTTTGGTGAGATTTTTCCTCTCATGGCTAAATAACATCTATTATATTTCTTTTATCTATTGCTATTGTTTTTAATTTAGAAGTAGATAAAATGAATGTAAAAACAACTTTTCTACATGTGGATCTTGATGATGAGATATTTCTTAAAAACATGATAATTTATGGTGAAGGGACACAAGCACTTGGTTTGCAAGTTAAAGTGATATTTGTATGGTTTGAAGTAGTCACCTAGAATGTGGTATTAAAAATTTTATGCTTTCACATTAGATCATGACTTTATTATAAGTAAAGTTGATTACTATACTTATTTTAAATTAATTGATAACAAGCTACTAATCATTGTCCTATATGTTGATGATATATTATTTATTAAAAATGATAAGGAGATGATTAGGGAATTTGAGGGTTAGTTATCTAGTTCTTTTGATGTGGAAGATTTAAGGGCTATAAAATATATATTGGGTATGAAAATAAATAGGGTATAATTGAACAATACAATATGTTAAAACTTTATACATCCAAATCCAATAACAACGATATGCCATTGATGATGGAAATCAACCATAAAGAAGATGCAAATTGTAAAACAAAGATTTATGTGAAGAAACTCAAGAGAGAAAAAATCCACACCCAAAGAGAACCAACCTTGTATTGATCCTCCAAAAGAGAGTTACATTAATACAACTTATCAACTTTGAATTTTAACAACAAAATGTTACTATAATTTGGAAAACAACCTATTCATCCTCTAATTCCAAGCACCAATTTATATAGAATTACAAAATGAAACTGTGTGGGATGGTTTTATTAAACCATTGAAAAGCCCAAAGGAGATATGACACCCACTTTGGTCTAAGATGCACCCAACTATTATTAGCATATTACTTAAATGTACTTACAATGTCATAACTAAGAATATTTGACCACCCAAACATGGGTGTCCAATTTTTCCTCATTCTTCTATGCATTAGATGCTTCATGAGAAGTGCCCAACTTTGCTACAAGGTTTGTGAAGCTTCTAATATAATCTATTTCTTACGTGTTCTTACACATCATAAGAATTTGCCATATATAGCCCCCGTGAAGACTAGTTAAGATGCTCTTACACCATTTTCAAGATGTTGACCTATGATAAAATATATCGATACAAAAGTGGGATGCCCACATCCTTATGTGAGGACCAAATCAATGCCACCTTCAAATGAGACTCCGATTTTCCCAAATGAAGACAAAAGACACTAAGATTACATATAAAAAATTTCAACACAAACATTAAGAATACAAATTTCAAACAAATTATCTCAACACTTTGAAAATGACAATCTATTATTAAACCTAAATCTTCTAATAAATAAAGATTAAAGAAATTATCTAATAAATGATGACATCACCAACTCAAGACCTATTTATACCCGATGCTTTACAAACCTTAAAATTTTCTAGCTATTAAATAACATCACAAATTGTTTTGATTAATGGATCACCCCAATCTTAGTAGATAAAACTAAGATAGTACACTTAGAATGAATGCCTATAGTTAAGCCTAAAAATACTTTATATAAATGAATCTTAGAATCTTACAACCCTGAATCTTGTTACGTTGAGAGGCATTTCCTACAGTCACAACACAATATTAGCTGAAAGATTTTGTGTACACAAAAACTCATTATTGGTGAAAACGGTTGTCTACGAATCAATAACTTGTCCTTAAATCTTGTTATTATACATAGAGCATGGTCATCAGTATTTTGCAATAGTAAAATATTTTTGAATAAGCATGAATGGATAACATAGTATTGTTTGTATTAAAATCTAACACTGCCATATAATCAATCAAACAAATTTCTATGCAGCTAAATAAGGAATTATCAAGGATGTTTTTTTTTCTCTAAATTTCTTTGAATTGTTCATGGTTGTTGCTCTCTATAGTATGCCACACCCTCACTACTGCACAAATTCATCTTGGTTAGATGATTGATCAAAAAATGTGTCGATAATTAGGGGCCTGTCAAGCCTTTTTGCAAGCACAAACATCTGAGGGTGCTTAATGAAAGATCTATGGCACCAAACCTGCCACCATTTTGCACACATAGATATCGATGCACATTACCCTTATTCTTCACTCAAGCTTAGAGAGCAAAGTCTCGTGTCGGTGCTTCAGTCCCCTATGCCTTGTAACAACACTACTTCCCTACTTGAAAGATCACATCGATTTAAGCCAATTTCTTTCAACCATCACCATCAAAATTGTGCCTTTCGATTATATGTGGAACAAAATTCAATCAAATTGTTGTTAAAGCCTTTCATTATAACAAGAATGCACATGGAGGCCTTACAATATAATTAAGACTACTAACACCCTTCTTATTATTAATAATTTAATAATATGATTTGATCTAGGATAATATTATCTATTTATATAATAATAAGAATAATATAATCTTAATATTAATAATAATATTTTATTAATTATAATTTTAAAATAGTAATATCAATAATAATATAGTAATAACAATAATTTAATAATAAAAATAATATAATATTATAATAATATGAATAATATAATAATTTTAATATTAATAATATAATATTAAAATAATTCCTTGTGGCTGCCAAGTGGGTGGTTCTAGGATTGGTGTCATCGAAGGTATGTAGATGACGACATATGGCTTGGTTGGCATGGTGAAGCAGGGTGGCAATGGAAGGTGATAAATGTAGGGAAGGTGGTGGGAGCTCAAACTATCTCCATTAGGATGCATTTAAGGCTTGTCTTGTCGTGGGACGATGTGGGGAGTGTTTTTGAGTTGATGGGATGCTAACACAGGCTGTGGTGTTTTATCTGCCTTAACTATCTCAACGCTTCTCATTTTCACCCACCAAAATGATGGAAACTCTAGTCTGTCTGCCGTATGCTAGAAAGTTATGGGCTTTCTATGGAATAATCCGGCATGGACGGCTGAAATCGGTGTTTAAGGATTGGGATGAATTGGTCTTGGGGGTAGTGGAATTGCTTCTAGGGAGGAGTTCATGAATTCAATGGAGCGGTGGCAAACGAATGGCGACATAGCAACTCGTTTCCTTGTTGTGCTCCTGGACTTGGAGGTGCCAAAGACAATGGTGTTGCTTATGGCCTTGGAGGGGGGACCCTAGATGTGGTGATTATAGCCGAACTAGGTGTGGGGATTCCTTGGCCTGATGACTTGCATTGAACTCTTTTACCAAGTGTGAGGGTCAAGTGATATCCTTTCATCTTGGACATCAAAGGCGGGGCACTGCAAAGACATCAGGACCGGGCACGTTGTGGGTTGATTTTTTTGAAGCATCATTTGTTCTTAGAGCCGTCAGGAGGGGTGGATTGGCGTTGACTCTTTAGGGATCTCTTGCTAGTAGAGGGCGTGATAATGGAGGAGTAATTGGTACTTCTAGGTTTTGGTGTTGTGTTTTGATGTTTAGTCTTATTTTGGTGTTCGAAAGGGGCTCTCTAGGTGTTAGGTTTGAATTACATGTATGGGGTTGCCTGGTAGATTGTGGGTTGGGTTTTTGGCTCATTTGGTGTCCGATGGTAGCGTCTAGTCTTGGGGAGTTTGTTGGAGGGATTTAAGACTAGTTTATGGCATTTTGACAACATATGGACTGAAATGTAAAATCTTTTTTGCAATCAATACAATCACATTTATGAATAAAAAATAAATTAAAATAATAAACATAATTTAATAATTTAATATTAATAATATAATACTAAAATTAATAACAATATATAAACATATAAATTAAAAATAATAATATAATCCCTACTCTAATTAAACTCAATCATTAATAAAATAATTAATAATATCATATAATAATAATTTAATATAACAATCTAATAATAAAATAAGAAATAATTAAAAAAATATAATAACATTAATATAATATTTAAATTTATTGTTTCAAATTAATTTAATTTATCTTCATTTTATATTAAATAATATGATGAAAGAATGATCAATAAATATGTCTCAGTGTTATATATATATAGATTATTTAAAGATAAATAAACAAATAATTAATGATTTTTAGACTTCATTAATATCCAAAAAAAATACAGTGAAATCCAAAAAAAAACAACGCTCTGTAGAAATCTAATGTCTCTAACTCGTTAAAATCTTCCATTCTTTCATTCAATCCCTTTCCTAACGAGACACACTCGAACAAAACGCTTTACAAGCCCCACGTTTTCTAACACTCAAATGCCACCGAAAATACATACCTACGGGTAATTGGAGTTGATGAAATAATTACTGTTATAACACCGGAAAGGGGGTTTAGCATAAACTTTTGTCTTTGGACACAAAGAGAGCCTCACAAAGTTTCATTGATGACATGTCTGAATCCATACCAAGAAATCCATCAAAACATGCTTATTAGCACCTGGTCAAAACCATGTATAGCATTAATCCTCGTCAGTGAATTCTTCCATGCTCTCTTCGTAAATCTGCAACTACCATCTTATTCCAATACCCACTTAGAGCAAAATGATAACAGGAGTATATTCATCTTCAGGCACTCTTATAGTCAGTAACATAAAATCCCACATTTCATTTTTTGCGTACAGGAAAAACAACACCAACAAGAACACAAATGGTATCAGAGTCTGTGCTACTCCCCCATTCAGCATACCCTCTAAGAAAAACAAGAAGAAGAAAGAAGTCAATAGATTTTGGCAGATTGTAAAGAAGGACAATGAATTTGTACAGAAGGGTATTCACTGGACTAGAGAAGTTGGGCTCCCTGAATTGGCCAAGAGGATCGAGGGCATCTTTTTGTTGAGGAATTGGGAAGACCCAGATGCAAAACCACTGCCTCCCTTGCCTTGGCCTAAACCCAAATACCCAGGTATTCATCACAGTGTTAATATTCTCCCCTCCTACTTTCAATAGTCTGAAGCATTGAATGTTTGGCTTTGGGATGATTTTAGATGCTATTGCTAATATTTACCCATTTGGTGTTTTTGTTAAATTTTTCTGTCAATTGAAAATGCAGATTCGCGCCAATTTCTACAAAATGATATTTTATTAATTTAAACAATGGCCAAATTTTTGTACAACATATATCGGAAGATAAAAAATTCTAAACCTTTAGAATGGGACACTTGAATAAAATTCTTCTATTTTGGCATATGAAATTGTTATTTGATTTCAGATGTAATCTTTAATATTGGTTGATGGATCTACCCAAAGTCAGAGTGGTTTCGAAGAGGCTGTAAGTTGTGTAACTTTAGTGAAGCTGAAGCTGATTCGCATTCCCTTTAAACTGGCCACCACTATGTAACTATAGGCAGGTATGGAACGAGGAAACGGATAAAAGTGTCTGTCTGGAAATACCCTGAAAATCCTAGATGAAAAAAGCGAGGAGGGAGTCGAATATAGATTTAGAATATTAAACATTAAAAATATACTAAACATAAAATTAAAAAAAAATTGGAACAAATTATGACATTTGAGCCAAATGTGGAGCAATCAATGCTGTCCACTTATTGTCATTGAGTGTAACACCAGTTAGAAGATTAAGCAATAATTTTAAAAAACATACAGAAGTTCTGCATGAATAGACTAAGAATATGTGTAGCTTTTTTTCGGTTAGTATGTTAAAACTTTTATTGGAGTAAGACAAGTACAGTTAGATTCACATGCATAGAGTGTAATAATGTGCATTAGTTGTAGCGTAGATTTTCACAGAAAGATACTGATAGCAATTTAGAAATGCAAGCCGTAAATACGCAAGAGAACAATAGTGTAACTTGGATTTAAATGAAGGGAGAAATAAAAATGGAAATATCTCTCATACTTGTGGATGTGTGATTTGAACATTGTGGATGATTTCAATTTTTATCGGTAATTTAGATTTCTATTTTATAGTATGTAAATTGGTTTTCTTACTTTGATCCTTGTTACTAAGATTAATAGTAGCCAAAGTGTCAAAATGAAAACACAATGAAACAAAATACTCTACACAGTAGAACACAACTATACAGAAATTACAAATTCCAAGACAACATCACTATCTGAATAGTCTTGGTTCAGAGTTTTTAGAATTACATCTAAACTATACAACATCACAAAAACAACTGAAAAAACAGGACGACATAAGACAAGTCCCCAGGGGAGAGAGGAAGGGGAACACAGCACCACATTGCATACCTCACCCCTGTCTGCATGGGGCACCGTCCCTTAGAGAACTGAGGGTTGGGGATGCATCCCATGGAACATAATTCAATTAGACATGTATTTGCACTCATAATCAAAAGTACGTAAAATATTAAACAAGGGCAATCCAACAAAGAATGGATCATCAAATTTAAAATTGGACGCTATAATAACAATCATCTAAACAAATAAATATGCTTTGATCGGTTCTGTAGGCCAATTTAGTCTAAAGAATGCTAAAAGCTGGTGAGAACCAGAATAAGCTTTAGCTTTTGCAGACCTGCCTAGCTGTAACCCAAATATATTTTGATTTGCTAATGCAAACTGAGGTAGTTTATTGAGTTCCTTTCCCATTAAAAATTGTGGCATGCTGTTCTGGGCTCCTATGCATTGAGATGTATTGTAAGGTCATTTCGGAAAGGAAATGCTCTGTGGAATTTTATTTAAGACTCCTGCCCATTGAGATTTCTTGTGAGGTCATTTAGGATAAAATAAAAAATGCCCTATAGAACCTATAACATCATGTTTACTTGTTTAGAAGATTGTTTCTATGAATGTTTAATTCTACAATGAATTTATCAATCCTTTTCTATTGTCTTGAGCTAAGATTTCACATACCAGGTTTTCCTTGTAAATGTTTGAAATTTGTTTGACACCATTCAAATTTCACACTTTTTCTTTGGACATAAACTGTCTTCATTAGGGCCCCTCTACCAGTTTCACGTGTAGTTTGTGTGTTGCTTCTTCAATTCACAATCATGATTTTCTTTTTGAGTCTGGCTTCCTTATGTGAGCAGATGGCATACTCTGATTTGGAGTTGATGATATTATTAGTATTCCTGGAACGGAGTATTTATCTGGTTTTGCAATCTTTTTTCTTTTTCTGTTTTCCCAAAAATGAACAGTGATTTTATTCAAATGTTGATTTTCTGATTGTTCAGAGAACAGAGACGAAGTATTTTAAAGGTACCTGTATTCTAAGTAAATAGTGACTTTCAATTCTGGCAAAATATTTCCAAACTATAATGGACAAGTATTAACTATTAGCTTTACCACTGCAACTCAATAACAAGAGAACTATTATTAATTCACATAATAATAACTAAGGATAATCTAAAAATAAGCATATACGGTACAAGACAAAATATAATGGCATATGGACATAATACCTAAGAAGTCTGGACAGTACTGAAAGATAGAAAAAATAAATATAGTGTAGGTGTTATTATAAGAGTGCAGAGAATTAAAGAGCTACACTTCTATCCTTCTAAGTACTCAATCAGCATATAAAAGAGAAATAGCTTTTAGATCTGAAACAAAAAAGCCTTATTTTGATCTATCTTATCAAACACTAGAGCTAGGAATCGGAGAATGAGTCATAGAATTGCTATGGCTAGTACTAGGATTACTAGGAGCAGCATAACCCTGTACTGAAGAAGAAGCGATATCTGATTTACCTGGTCAGAGACGACCCTGATGTGCAGCAAGGTTACCATCATCGGCTTCTTGTAATGCTGCTATACGGGCTTGCCACGGGATCAGAAGTTGGGGAATAAGGTGTGCATTGGCAGGAGAAGTAATATCAATATTCTTATCCATTGCCCAAGCCTGAAGAGCTTTTAGTTGAGCAAGATTTGCATACTGGTTATTTGGAAGACTTTGCATCTGATGTTGATTTTGAAGCCCATGCCCTGGCCTTCCTACATTGCCTGGTAACTGAGCCATCTGTACCTGCTGTGTCTTAGTTTCATTTCTCACATCATTACTTGTTTGCCCCTGCTCCATGTGCTTATCCATCTGCACAAATTGACCAGGTGACTTCTTAAACATAGACATTTGTGCCTGGCTTGCTGCTTGAAGACGCATCAACTCTTGAAAAAATGAACTAGGGTTTCACGGGGCTAGGGTTTGTAAAAAGCGAGAAAGAACGGTTCACTGCCGGTCATATGGGAAGTAATTATACTAAATAAAGGGCTGTCATATGGCCTACTATTATTGCCTGTGGTCATGTGAGAGCTTAATTAAATATTGTCGTATATGAGTTTATATATAGTAGAGATCTTTCATTTTGGTAAAATGGAAGACAAATTTTATTATTTTATATTTTTATTAAGTTGGCCCGCATTCTGTTTTTGCTTTTTAAAAGGAGAGGTTGTCGTTTTCTAAATTAAAGAGGTGTGTAAATGGTTAACAAATTGCCAACTTTATTAGGAGAATATTAATTTGAGGAAGGAGCTGGGTTTTTTCTTAGAGATTCCAATGGTTTTTAATTTGAGATTTAATTTTATTTTTTTATTTGATAATGGGTTTGGTAGGAATAGATTGGAAGATTAAGATTTTAATGGTGAAATTTATGTAGTTGTATCATTTTCTTTTATGTTGTAGGTGTATCATGTTTAGGTTGTTTTTTATGCATATGAGTAGTATAGGAGATTGGAGTAGTTTGTATGAATGTTAATAAATGATATTATTGATCGTGTATGTATAAAAATTGACGTATATTAATGTGGATGAATGATTAGATGAAAGTTGACAAATGATATTGTTTGATTTTTTATAATGTATGTATGAAAATTGGCATACATTAATATGGATGGATGACTAGATGTTTAATGTTATGGTCATTGTACTAGAAGGTGAAGTGGGCACCCTTACAAGCAAATAAGTGGATTTTTTCTCCTTAAGCTCTTTTCTTTTAGCCTGATGATGGATCGCAGAGTGTGATCTGAAACATTGATGCAAAAATTCTCACACAATCAAATCTAGAAATTGTTGAAAGAGAACAATATGGATTGTGGAAGCATTATATCATTAAGTGGATGGTTAGTTTAATTTTGTAACATCTAAGGATGAAGCAAGAAAAATCATGACAATTAACTATCCATGTGATGGTGGAGTTATCAAAGCAAGTAGGATTGTTATTTATCCTACTTGCTCTTCTACTTATTTGTTCTATTAGAGGTAAGTAGTAGGTGTATTTATTTATTTACTAAAGTTTGAAGGTGTTCAAAAAAATGTATGTTTGTGTGATTATGGTGCTAAGGATGTTTTTATTTATTTTCTTATTTTGTAGTATGTTTTTGATAGTTGGTGTTTCAAAAAAATTAACCCACAAAAAAAAGAAAATTTAATCTAATGAAAAAATAAAAATAATTTGATAAAATAATTTAAAATAATTAAATTAATTTAGTTTTAACTTGACTAAATAAAATTCAATTCCTTTCTTTTTGTGTTTTTATTTTTTATGTTTTTTATATTAGATTTAATTATTACAAAAATCAAATACTATTTTTACACATAGAAATGACATTATGTAGATAAAGAGGAAGCTTTTACAATAATTAAACTTTTTCATAAAGGAATACATTTGTTAATCGCACAAAATTAATATTTACTTTTGTAAGGTCATAAAGAGCTTTTTGAAAATAAAACATAGACAAGAATATTTTTTTATATAAAATCTCACAATGATTTCATTATGTCTTATCTAATGATAAAATTCTCAACCTATTTCTATAAAATATAATTTTCTTCACAAAAGGGTTTCTAGTGTTTCTTTGAAATTCACTTTGAGGTATCTAGATAACTCCTAAACTTTGATACTCCTCACCTAGGAGACTAATACTCCTCATCGATCTAATAGACTGGTTACCAAGCAGGAAAAAGGGAAGAGCTTCAAGGAGGTTTCAGATTCTGACAATGGGGATGGGAGTGTGAGTAGGAGTAAGGAGGAGAAGGAAGAGGGTGAGGAGGCTTTCTCGAGTTCTGCTAGCAGCTCCTCCCATGTTTCTGAAAGTCTTAAAAAGGGCCCTGCTAGCATTAAAATCAAGGAGGCCAAGCCTTGCACCTCTAACATTGTGGAGGGTAAGGTTCCTATGGAGGAAGGCCATAGTAAACAGGATGTTTCCTGGGAGGAGATTAATAATATGAAAAACAAAATTGAGAGCTTGGAGAAAAGACTGCAGGATGTTACTCGGTTTGTCTTAAAGATTATGCACAGGTCTGCCACTATGATTTGTCTGGTGTAGAAGGATATGGCTACGAACAATGCGAAGGAAGATCTCGTCAATAAAGAACTGCTCAAATTCCTCTCCGAGGACTGGGCTACGATAACTCTTGTTAAGCCATGCAATGGGAAGTAGATTTAGTCTTTGGTGGGTTTTGGTTTTTTGGCTGGGGATGGTTGTATCAGCCTTTGATCATGTTTTGTTTTGTTAAAGACATTGTTAATTTCCTCCATGACTGGTATGACCCTAGGTGGTCTATATCTTTGGTGACTTTATATCATGTTGTCATGATGGACTCTGCTAGTAGCTTTAGCTCGATTGTGTGTTTTTCATTTTGCTTTTGATATTTTCTGCTTAGGGTGATGTTCTGATTTTTAGACTTGTTGTCACTGTGTTATTAGTGTTAATCTGTTGTGAATGGCCATGGTTGCCTTGTTTTAATGGGACATCACCCTTGTTTTGCTGCTTTTAATATCAAAAACTCCTAAACTTTGATAAATAGATTAAAATAAATGTCTTAGATATATCTATATAGAAGCCCTACTTCAAAATTATTTTATTTAATTCAAATATACATGGATAAACTCTTTTATTTACTTAAGATTTATTTTATTTTAATTTAAAGTTATTTTGTTTTACTTTAGAATTATTTAATTTACTTTAGAATTATTTTATTTTATTTTATCTACATTATTTACTATATTTTTATTTGGAGTGTTTTTTAATATAATTTTTAATTTTACTTTTTAAAAAACTTAATTATTTTAGTTTGAAGTGATTTTTAATATAATTTTTAAATTTACTTTTTAAAAAACTTAATTATTTTATTTTATTTTTTAATAGTACTTGTTACTATGTAATAATGAGTTTTGTTAATTAATTATTAATAAGTTGGTTTTCAACCAATTAAAAAACTAATTTTTTTATCTTATTCAAATAATTTTTTTTTTTTAAAAGTGAACATTAAAATATTTAGCTTTAGAAATTCTAAAAAAGGTACAATAACAATGTTCATTCTAAAATATAAAACATAACATAATAATCTTATGTATATTATAATATAATAATAAGAAGATTACAAATATATATATAACAATATGATATTATAAAATTAAACTTAATTATAATACAATAATTATAATGTTAAAAGTATTATAATAAAACCATACTGTTAGAATTGGCTATGGCTGCCAAGATCTATGGACCAAATGGAAAGCACAAAAAGAGAGAAAATATGACAAGAATAAACTGTATTCAATGTCAATGATATGAGATTATTGTGATTGATTACAAATGAGAGACCCCTTGGTTATATAGCCAAGGTGAGATGCAAGATGTTATAGGATTATGACAAGTGTCTTAATCATATGACATGAGACAGCTATGAAAAGCTATCACTCCACCTAAGGTGGAGAGATAATCACATGATGTGTCCACAAAAGGTGAAGTGATAAAGTAATGACATGTCAAGTCCACCAAAAGTGGAAATTCTCCAACTACCTCCTATGTGGTCCCTAAGTAAACTTAACTAAGGTGTAATTATGACCTAAGACAAGGTACAACACATTTAATTACACCAACACCCCCCTTAAGTGCAACTTAGGGAGAATGTACACAAATGCAAACAATGCAAGATGGGTCCCAGCTACGAGGCCATGTTAAGTACCCATGTACAAATGCAATGCAATCAATGCAATCTCTCACAAACGGAGAAAAGGAGAAAACCCAGTGGGACAAAACTCCTCCCCAAAAGAGAGATGAAATACAAAAAGTGAAATACTCTCAATGAAGAATGAGAAGGTAAAAACCCCATGTGAGGAAAAAGACCCCCCCATAAGAGAGAAGTAGAAGAGAGACAAGGCTGCCCCCCCTCAATGTTGAGTCTCCTGCAATGATGGTAGAAGCTCGACATTGAATGCTGAAGATGATCCAATCTCATTGAACAACGTTCCTCCCCTTAGGAAGAAACAAAACCATGGATGTATGTAGGATATCGAGAATATGAATGATGTATGATGATGTCTCTGAAGCATGCTGAAGTGTCTCCATGTCGATGCTGAAAGCTGACACACTCCAATCAGGCATTCTAGGCCACACTGCTGAAGAGGACAATCCAACATCTAGTAGAGACTGATGTAGAACATAATCCAAAGACAAAGATATCCCCTCTAAAGACAAATAAGCCTCCTCTAAATGTTGTCCAAAACTATCCACACTCATGTCAATCTGTGAAGAATGATCATGTAAAGGATGAACAAGAGGGTCAAAGTGTTCCCTCACAACAACTGAAGAAGGTGCATCTTCATCAAAGAGAAGATGAATGCTATCAATGGTGTCCTCCAAATCTGCAAGATCATACTCCACAAATAAGTCTGAAATACTTGTCAAGAAGCCATCCAAAGTAGCAATATCTGGAAGACAATGAGGATCCTGCTGCACTAAATCACTAGGAGCCAAAACTGTAGCAACAAAAGCATCATCGAGTACAAAATTAGATGGAGGAGATGAAATGCATGGCTCAAGGACTGGATCTGATGTGAGAATTCCCAAGTTTAAAAAGCCAAATGTCTCCTCAGAATCATGGTGTATGTGATCAACAGTCAAAGGAACAATGTCACCATCAGAAGCAAACTGTGCAAAGGTGTACAACCGAGATGAATGATCAACCACCCCAGTAGCAGTGATCTCTCTAATCTCCAAGTCTCGAATTATGACAAAATTAGGTGTGAACTCCACAATTCTCCCATCTCCACCATGTGTAATATAATAAATGGAAAGAAGATTGTTCGTCAAATGAGGAACACACAAGACATCCTAAAAAGTGTTGTCCCCAATCGTAATAGATCCCTTCCCTGTTACACTCATGTATGTATTTTTTCCCATCAAGATAGGAGACATACTACAAGGTTGAAATGAAGAGAAGATAGTCTGTGAAGATGCCATATGATGTGATGCTCCTGAATCTAGAAGCCATCTCCCTGATCCCGGACTTGAAAGAGCACAAAGAGCTTGTCCTTTATATCCTGATGTAGATGCTTGACCTTTGTCCTTTTTAGATTGTTTTGAAGTAGAAGGATAAGAAGATTCATACATTCTAGAAGGCAAATCAATGTTATTCCTTGTGAGAATATTTTTCAACTCATCAATATCCTTCTTATAACAATAGTGTTCTTCATGTCCATCCTTCTTGCAATATGCACAAAAGGTCTCTCCTTCTTAGATTTTTCTTCTTTTGATGATGAGGATTCTGATTCTTTATGTGGCTTGTTCTTTTTCTTCTTTTGCTTCTTATCAAGATTCCCTGATTCTTTCTATACCTTAGACTCATTAGCCACCAATGCTTGTGGTTTGGAAGACTTGATTAGACCCATGTTCATTAACTTAGCTTCTTCTTGGATTAGGAGATTTGCAAAGTCATCAAACTTAGGATCAACATATGATGCTCCCATAGAAAGTCGATGGGTATGAAAGCCAGAAATAAAAATTGAACACTCAGGACCAAGCTTGGATAACACATTCAGAATCAATTGTAAATCCTTTTTTTCAATACTGCATTCCTTCAATTGTGTTCTTAATTGCTTGATTTTGGAGATGTAGTCTTGGATGTGGTCAAAACTTTTAGGATCAAGATTCATCAAATCATTATGAATCTGATAGCCTCTAATCTTATTTGTTTTACCATACAATTTTTCAAAAGTATCCCATGCTTCTTTAGGTGTATTACATGATTCAATATGAAATTCCAAATCAAATGAGACTAATGAACATATGCATCCACATGTTTTCTCATGATCAATCTCCCACCTTGCCAATTCTTTAGCATTAGTAGGTTTTTGAATTGTGTCCTTTAGATGACCTATTAGACCTTTCATCATGAGATAGTTCGATATTCATTTTCTCCATGTAGCATAATTATGTGGATTTAGGGGTTCAATTTGAGATCTCCCAATTGCAAGAACACAAACCAAGCAAAAGAATGCAGACAATCACTGCAAGATTACCCCCCCAAATCACTCAATCAAGAAGCCCCCTAAGCAATATCTGATTTGGCACTTTATATTTAGTGCGTTTACAATTGCCACTTTCCAAAAACACCAAAGTGGTCTTTGATCTTGGTACATGCAAATGCCAAAAAAAGACCACAAAATCAATTAAAATTTTTGGTACAAAATGAGATCAATCTAATCATACCACTGAGAAGTACATGAAAAATCATGCACTTTAAAAAAAAACTGCACCCAAAAATGTTACTATAGGAGCAAGATATGAGCTCCCGAAGTTCCCAAAATGAGGACGAAGCAACAACACCTATGAGAATCTGAAATTTCTGGAAAAACTAGGCACCAAAACCAAAAATTTATTACACCACTATGTAGAGCACAAAAAATTAGCCCAAATAAAAAAAAAATTGCTAGAAAAAAGGAGTCAAAATGACTAAGTTATGGGGCTTCAAAGTTGGATTGAAAAATCAAAAAGCCCAATGGTGAAGGGGGAAATTTTTTTTTAGAAAATGATGACGTGTCGCTGATGTCACCCAACCACAAGCATAATTTTTACGTTCAAATTCTCGTCATGCCAAAAAGTGCTCCTACGCCTCAATATTCTTAGATGTTGCCGGTATATGCTCTTGACGAAATATACTCTTGTTGCTAGAATATTTTCCCAACAGACTATGGAGGAATATTCTTCCAAAATATTCTGGAGATTGTCGGTTGATGTCGGAATCTTCAATTTTTGTTCGCCGCCAGTAATAATAAACTCTGCCGAATTTTTCAAGATTGCTACTTGATTTTTGAATGCCGCCGGTTTTCATAAATTGTTCGGTGGTTTGTATAAAGCGTTTGCCGGTGGATGCAACTTGTGGGTGGGCCCACAGCCGATAGGCCACGCGGAGGCCTTATAGGGCCCGTGTACGGTGGTGAGCGGTACCGTGTACAGGTACATCTACGGACTGTACAAAAATACTTTTTAAAAAAAAAAATTAAATCAAAACTTTTCAAAATATATTGATTAGTACCAAAAAAAAAATTATAAAAAAATTTCATAAAATATTCGGAAATAAATAAAATGTTTTATTTTATGAAATCATATCGTTGACGCATTTATGACAACCTGGGGGGGCGTACGGCTCTCTGGGCAAAATTTGTTTGCCTCACCGGATGACTTGCTCCAAAATGGACAAATTGACAGTCAATCTTAGGGTTTTTGGCCCTTCTGGACGCGATGGCAGGGTCAAATTTGACCCAAAATGCTCCAAAATTGCAGCTACCTTCTAGATTCGACAACCACTCTTCAGCTTCAAACCCTCCTAGATTTGGCCTCGTAAGTCTGATTTGGACGAAACAAAAGGCAAAATCAACTTTCTCGAACCTTCTAGACGCAATGGTGAGCTTAGATTTGCACCAACAAGCTCTGATATGAACCTACAACAAAGAGACACAAAATGGAACCTCCTCAAATCTGGAATCTCTCTTAAGAAAAAAGACTCTCCAATGGCACCCAACCCGCTCTGATACCATGTTAGAATTGGCTATGGCTGCCAAGATCTATGGACCAAATGGAAAGCACAAAAAGAGAGAGAAAATATGACAAGAATAAACTGTATTCAATGTCAATGATATGAGATTATTGTGATTGATTACAATTGAGAGACCCCTTGGTTATATAGCCAAGGTGAGATGCAAGATGTCATAGGATTATGACAAGTGTCTTAATCATATGACATGAGACAACTATGAAAATCTATCACTCCACCTAAGGTGGAGAGATAATCACATGATGTGTCCACAAAAGGTGGAAGTGATAAAGTAATGACATGTCAAGTCCACCAAAAGTGAAAATTCTCCAACTACCTCCTATGTGGTCCCTAAGTAAACTTAACTAAGGTGTAATTATGACCTAGGACAAGGTACAACACATTTAATTACACCAACATATATAAATAATAATATTACAAAAACATAATATTATAATATAATATAATAATAATAATAATACAATAAAAATAATACAAATTCTACTATAATTTTTTTCAATTTACACGTAAAATCACTCAACCATAGTACACCTTCATTCAGTATGCTAGAAAAAGGGGGAGGATTGTAAGAAAGGAGTAGTTTCATTTAGATTTTTTTATTTTCTAATGGTTATAATATTATAGAAACATAAATCTAATACTAGCAATTAGAGGAGGTTTGGGATCTGCATCTGGGGTTCTCTCATGCGAGGGTTCTGAACTTGTGTCCTTTCGCGCTCCGTGGAGGAGGCTTGGCCCTCCTCCACAATTTCTCATCATTCTTGGGCGAACGTCATTTGGTGGTCGTGGCACCCTGTTTCTCTCAGTCGTATCTATGTTTTGTGTGGAGTGATTTCGGCCATGTGCCAACGGTGGTGTCTTGGCTCATTTGCATGAGGGTGGTTTGAAGGTGTTTTATTTCATGATGCTAGGGGATATGAAGCCCCCTGACGGAGATAATAATATCCCTTCCATTCCTCGTGAGAATGTGGCAAATTCTAAATCTTTCCAAGACGTGGTTGCGGGTGAAAGGAAACAACTTCCACAGGGGGCCAAGTTTGACATTGGGAAGATTGCTGGTGTGCAAAATAATGGGGAGCAGGAACAAGGTAAGCACTCCTCGACTCTTCCTTGGAAAGTTGTTCTTGTTCCTAATAAAACCCTACATGAAGCCATTGAAATGGAGGATGCTAGGTTGATTAAAACTATAATTTTTTTTGCGGTCGTTGACCCTAATAGGGTTCCGACTAGGAAATATATGGAGGAATGGTTCAATAATGTTTGGGAAAGGAAATTAGGTCTGCAATTTTACTACTGTCGAATGATTCAAAAGGGATTATTTGTTATCTTTTTCAATAAACAACAATCTCAAATGGAGGTAACCTCTAAACAATTTTGGAATGTTGGTAATGTGGTCTTTCGTGCTCTGGCTTGGAACCCAGAGGCTATGGCAGATGAAGTGTTGGCTCTCTTGAGCCCTCGATGGGTCACTATAAAGTGGGTTCCACCCCATCTATGGAAATTTTTCCCGCTTATGCTTGAGCCCTATGGGACTATTTTGAAGGTGGATGATACCAAGTCCTTGCTTCCCCATTCTGATGCATGGGTTTTGGTGTCGTTGTTGCCGGGATTAGACCTACCAGAAGTGTTTGAGATTAAGCTTAAATATGGGAATATTAAACGTGAAGTTGAATTGTTGGGTGGATTGATCGCATGTTATCTTTGTAGACACAAGGGTCATATCCAAAGGAATTTCCCTTTAATAAAAAACAAAACTAATAATAATGCCACTTCAAGTGGAGGAGGTCATGAGAAATTACAGCCCTCTGGTTTTGAAGGGTGGAATGATAGAGATAGAAATAATGGTGTGGGTACGGAGGGTCGTTACCCTACCCTGAAAGAGATTGATAAAAAATTTACTTCTGTTAATTCTAAAAGCAACACTAATAAAAGGAATAAGCCTTCACAGATGGAGAATAATAATGTTTTGAGAGTGGATGAAAATTTTTCCTCTCTCTTACATGATTTAAACAATAACATAGTGAAAGATCGGGATGTTACCCGTAAGGATGAAGCCGAAAATCTTGGTATAGAGAATTTAAATTGTTCTGATCAAATGCACAATACTCCAAAACTAAATGCTCAACAATTGGCATTAATAAAGTTAAGACAACCAAAATAAATTCAAGAACTTAACCTCAATCCGAGTAAGGAATTTTACACTTTTAACTCAAAAAAAAATTTAGAAGATAAATTGGTTGAATTCCAAACAGAATTTGGTGCCCTCGAACTTAGGGATGAATTACCCCTTTAGTCTATAGAAGTTGGGAAACTATCTCAAGATGATATGTCTATTGTGCATCTTAACTCTGATCTAGGAACTAGTAGTTTGGAGAGGGTTGAAGGCGAATTGGATAAGTCCAACTCATTTAGCACTATTTCTTTTGTTATTGGAAATCAGACGGTTGAGGAAATTTTAATTCCTAAATCGGGATTGGATCCCATTAACCCCCTAGGTGGAGTGGCTAGTTCAGATGGGTTTGCTTCACCATTAGGTATGGAATCTGTAGATGAGCATGGATTTCTCTCTACTAAGGATACTTCTGAAGGTGATGATAATCACATGGAGGTTGTTGTTAAAAAAACTCATAGATACAGGAAAAAGAAGGGGTTAGAGGCTGGTAAGCCCTTCCAAGATAAAGATCTCAATCAGATCCAAAAGGATAAGAGGAAAAAGTTGAGTGGAGTTCTTCCCCCCATTGCTAAGAGGATGGAATCTAAATATAGATTACCTAAATGTTTTGATAATTTCAAAAGTGACAAAGGAATTACCCCTAGTGAGCAATCATGATGTATTTAAACTGCATTTCATGGAATGTTAGGGGCCTGGAGTCCCCTGACAGAAAACACATTGTAAGGAGGTTTTTAATGTAGAAAAACTATGTTGATTTTGTGTTGTTGTAGGAGGTTAAGGCCACTTGTTTTACCTTAGACACCAGTCTAAGAGTCATTTGGAAAGAGGCATCTCAGTTTGTAACAAAACATGAGAAAGGGAAAGGGGGGTGGTGATCTTGTTGGCTATCAAATGGGCCCAGTTTGTTGATAGCTTTGGGGTCTCTCCTTGCAATAGAGCAATTTGGTTAATAATCAAGAAAGATAGCACTTGATTTGGAGTTTGTGTTGTGTATGCTCCCAATGACTACAATGAAAGGATCAGTCTCTAGAATTGGCTGGGTACTTTGCCAGACATTCCGTGGATAGTTGGTGGTGATTTCAATTTTGTTGAGAGAGAAGAAGATAAATGGGGAGGATATGGATTTGAATGGAAGGGGAATGAAAGATTTTACTGGAAAAGGATGAGATCCAAGCTTAAATTAGAAGACTCCATTGAAGGAAAAAAAAATGATTCTAATTTTATCTGGTACACATGGTGTAATTCCCAACAAGGAGGTCAAATAATTTACTACAAACTCGATAGGTTCTATTTCAATAGTTCTTTTCGATTGCTTTAGTGAATCTTGGTTGCAAGGTTGAAGTCTCTCCTTTTTCCCTTTTTGATCATCACTCAATAAGAGCTAAATTCTATCTCAAATAGGGTGCCCCTAAAACTGCCAAAGGTGTTGGTGGATTTTGTCTTAATACTACTCTCCTTCAGGACACTGATTGTAAACATGCCATTTTGTGTTTAAGATAGATTAACAAATGGGTATACAAAAATATTTCTCATAGAGAAAGATAGAGCTTGAATACTAAAGGATGGAAAGTCTTATTCCAAACCATTGGGAAAAAGAAAGCCAAGGACTGTCGAAAAGAGGAGTCCCTCCTTCAAGATAAACTCTTACAAACTGAAGGTGAGCTACAATTGAACCCTGGTGATGAGGATCTCACAAACAAAGTGATTTTGGCCAAGATCTCTCCTAGGAAACTTCAAAATAATAGAATCAGAGGCCTAAGGGTTAGAGAAAAAATGAAATGGCTTGAAAATGGAGATAAATGCACTCAAATATTTTTTAGATATATTAAAGAGAAACAGGCTAGGGAACAAATTGGTTGCTTTACTGTAAATGATGTCACCATAAATGATCCTAAGAAAATAAGGAATCATTTTATTCTTTTTTACAAGAGTTTATTCTCCTCTGATGGTGAGACTGATGTTAACCTCCAAGCTAGACAACATATTGAGAAGCTTATACCTAAGAAGGTAAATTCTGAGATGGATGATGCACTTGGTAAGGATGTCAATGTGCATGAAATCAAAAGGGCTATCGTCTCCCTTAAAAATGATAAATCCCCTAGGGCTAATGGCCTCCTTGCTGAGTTTTATAAAACCTTTTTGGATTGGGTTAGTGATGATCTTCTCCTTGTTTACAAGGAAGCTTTTGAGAAAGGAACTCTTGGGAGTCAAATCAACAAAGGGTTGATCAAATTGCTCCCTAAGGAGGGAGACAAAACCCTGGTTAAAAATTGGCGACCTATAACATTGCTTAATGTTTCCTATAAGATTCTGGCTGATAGAGTGGCTCTTGTTCTCCCCTCAATTATTAATTCTACCCATATTGGATTTATCAAAGGGAGATACATTCTTGAAAATATGATCTCTAGTTGGGAGGCCTTGAACTGGGCTAAGAATACTGGTCAAGATTTTGCAATGCTTTTGTTGGATTTTGAAAAGGCTTATGACAGAATTGAATGGGGTTTTGTATTACTAATGCTCAAAACCTTTGGTTTCCCTGATTCTTTTTGTCATATGGTCAAAAATCTATTTTGTGATGCCTCTACCCAAGTTGAGGTTAATGGGATCCCTTCTCAGGAAATTGTACTTGAACGGTCTATAAGGCAAGGGTGTCCTCTTACCCCGAATCTATTTACAATTGCTTCAGATGTCGTACATTATGTGCTAAGAGAAAATTCTTCCATTCTAAGAATCAAGGGTCTTAGACTACCTGATGAAAGTGATCTTCTTAACCTCCAATTTGTAGATGACACATCAATTCTTTTGTGCTTGGAAGAGATCAATTTATCAAATTTGTTGGGCAAGTTGGATTTTTTTGTCTTGCCTTGAGAGCCAAAATTGCTCCCTCTAAATCTCATCTCTTGGGTTGAACTGAGGTGGCTCCTAGTTGGCTCAGTAAATATGGTATTCAATGGGGGGGCCCACACAAGATTGTGAGATATCTTGGCATTCCCTTTGCGGTGGAGCCTAATATTAAGGAAATGTGGCTTTAGGTTATAGATAAGATTGAAAGAAAGATCTCCAAGTGGAATAGACAGTTTTTATCACTGACTGGGAGAATTCAAATCTGTCAAAAGATTTTGTCCTCCTATAGTATCTATTTTTCTTCTGTGTGGTTTTTTAACTCTTATAGATTACTGAAATTCAAAAGAAAATAAGGGATTTTCTTTGGTCTGATGGTAAAGGAAAGATAAAACAACATTTGGTGAAATGGGAATGGTGTACATTGGAGAAAGCTAAAGGTGGTCTGGGACTGAAAGATCTTAGATTGTAGGATATTGCATTGGCTGCAAAATGGATTCTTGGTGCTCTTGAGGGTGAAGAGCCTTGGAAGGTGTTGGTTAGACAGAATATCAGTAATGCTACTCCTAAACATGCTAAAGCTTGGAAGTCCTTACCTTTCAGTGATATCCTTAGTAGGAAGGAACCCATCTTACTTGTTGGTTCTAATGTCTTTAGGACTATTTGGAAGGCATGGGAAATACTGAAGACTAGGCTCACCATCTATCACTTTATCTCAGGGGGCAATGGGACCATTCAGATCAATAGATCTATTTGGTGGAATCTTGAACATAAGGGGAAACCCTTGGCCCTAATTTAGGGGTGCTCTGCTAAGAGCTGGCCCAGTAAAGGCATCCAATGTTTCAAGCATTGAAAGAAGGTAAACTAAAAAATTGGAATGATTTGTGCTCATAATATAATATCTCTCCTACTCATTAGAGGAATTATTCAATTCTCTGAGAAGCCTATAACAAACTGCAGTTTCTTGTCTGATATAAAAATGATAAAGCTCAATACATGGACTTTTAGTGGCTAAATGGTAACAATATACAAAAAACAAAAGTTAAAGATATGTATTCTATGCTCACAGAACATATTGATTTGTCTGATCATCTAAATCAGATATGGAAGGTTAACTAGAGTAAAAATTATTGGCAATTAATCTTTCAGCTTAACTAGTCCAAACAGATGGAAGCAAAAATTGCATGTTTTAGATGGTTACTTATTCTGCAGAGGCTGCCATTCAGAACCAAGTTTAATGATATTGATATTTGCAATTTCTATAGAACTCCTGAAACTATTAAGCACATCTTCTTTTATTGCATTTTTGCTAAAGAAATTTGGGAAATTTTTTGTGATACTCAAGATATTTGGGATGCTAATAGACAACCTCTCCCTGAGAACATTATTTTTCAATTTCCTAAGATGGGCAAGACTGTTGCATTATTCTGGTTGTGCTTTTCTTCAAGTATTCTTTGGTCAATCTGGAAAGCTAGAAATGAGGACAAGTTTCAAGGGAAGAGGAGGGTGCTTACTGAGTCTTTTAGAGGACTCATCTTTCATAATGTTGTCATGCGGGTTTATATCATGGTGGAGCTTTCCAAGGATAAATTTTGGCATTACCTTGAACAAGGATAGGTTACCATTGATATTATGGAGGCCCATTATGGACATATGTGGCCAGAAGGCCATCCAGGGGTTGATGTATTTATGAGAGCCCTGCATTCCTTCAGGCAAGATATTACAGGTGGTCAACACAGGGGAGGTGGTAATAGGGATCAGATTATGTAGTCATCCATTGCTGAACAAAATGTTGTTGAAGCCTTGTTGCAGCTACGTAAAGGGATTGTTGCTCCTAGAAATCAGTGATCATTTGCCTCAAGCACCTTCATATCCTTTTTTTATTTTGGAATTGGTCTTAATACTGTATATTGCTAATATGTATAAGGTTTGTCTTTATATTTTGTGATATTATTGACATTCTATTGTAGGTCCATTTTGGATGTTCGTATACTCTAATGGTTGATCCATTTTGTTTGTGTATGGGGTTGTAAGGCTGGGTCTCATTTACTGATGTAACTAGGGGAAATACTATTTTTTATTATACAGGGGGGTTGGTGGTTGATCTTTAGTTGGATCTAATGCTCTTTTGCTATGTATCTTTTGTTCACTCTATACTTAATATAAAAAAATACTAGCAATCGTACCTTAGTGTGCAACGAGTACACCAGAGAAGTTTGGAAGGTCAATTAGGGAATTTTTTGGTCTATTTTTTACATACATTTATGTAGTATACACGAGTTCAATTGGTAGGCCATTTATAAAATGATGTTTTGCAACAAAGGTCTCAATGGAGAAGTGATAGCTTCAAATCAACTATGCATCTGCTTATAGGGATTCAAACACAACTAAAACAAAACCTTTGAATCAAAAAGATAATAAGACTCCATTACCAATAAGCTCATATTATGTTTACAATAGGGGGAGAGGGAGAGAGAGAGGGGGGATAGAGAGGGGGGATAGAGAGGGGTAAAAAGATAGAGATAAAGAGGAAGTTAGAGATAGAGATGGAGATGGAAATGGAGATGGAGGAGAGGGATATGGAGAGAAGGAGAGGGAGAGATATAGATAGAGGACAAAGGGATAAATGGAGATGGAAGAAAAATATATATAGAGGGAGAGAATGAGAGAGAGAGAGATAGAAATATAAAGATAGAGATAGAAAGTGATATATAGAGAGGGGTAGAGAGGGAAAGATATAGGGGTAGAGAGAGATGGATAGATAATGAGATAGAGATAGAGGGAGATATGTAAGAATTTAAATATGAAGAGATAGAGATAGGGAGGGAGAAACAAGGATCTAGTGTGTGTGTATGAGTAAGAGAGAGATATGGATAGAGATAGAGAGGGAGATCTAGATATGTATAAATAGATAGAGAGGGAGGGAGATAGAGGGAGAGAAATAGAGATAGGAGAGATAAGTAGAGAGATATAGAAAGAGGAAGTGATAGGGAGAGGGAGAGAGGGGGAGATGGGGATATAAAGGATAGGTACAAAGATAAATATAACTTGGGAATTATAGAGAGGGTGAGAGAGACAAATAAAGACATGGAGAGATAAATATATAAAGGGAGATATGGAATGAGAGAGGGAGAGGGAGAGGGAGAGAGAGATAAAAAGAGGGATACAATTAAAGATGGGAGGTGGAGAGAGAAATATACAGATATAGGAAGTGATATATAAAGAGAGGTAGAGAGAGGGATATATATATATATATATATATATATATATATATAGTAGGAGAGATGGAGGGAGAGGTGTATAGTAAATAAGAGAGAGAAAGAGAGAGATAATGAGATACAAATAGAGAGGGAGAGGAAGAGATGGGAAGATAAAAATAGAGGGGGAAAGAGTGAGATAAAGGAGGTGATAGAGATAATTAATAGAGGGAGAGAGAGATAGAGAGAGGGGGGAGAGATATAGATAGAGATGGGGAGGGAGAAATAATGAGAGTGTGTGTGTGTGTGTGTGAGTGAATGAGATATAGAGATAGAGATAGGGAAGGAGAAAAAATAAGTGTGTATGTTTGAGTGAGAGATATTGAGATAGATATAGAGAGGGACAAATAAATATAAATAGATAGAAAGGGAGGAAGAGAGGGAGAGAAATAGAGTGAGGATAGTGAAGTTGATAGATATAGAGAGTGATAGGGAGAAAGGGAGAGATATGGATAGAAAGAGGGAGAAATAGAGAGAGAGATATAGTTGGAAATATAGAGGGGAAGAGAGAAAGAGATGTAAGGAGAGATAGAGATAAAGATAAGGAGAGAGATAGAGAGGAAGATAGATATGGAGATGGAGATGGAAATGGAGGGAGAAGTAGGGGAGAGAGATAAATAAAGATAAAAAGAGGGGGAGAAAAAGAGAGAGGGAGAGAATGAGAGATGGAGGGATAGAAATATAGAGATAGGAAATTATATAGAGAGGTAGAGAGAGGGAGATATATATAGAGAGAGGTACATATGGGGAGATATATATAGGGGAAGAGAAAGAGAGAGAGATCTCTTTATATCTCTATCTCCCTCTTTATCTTTCTATTTTTATTATTTGTTAATCTCTCTCTTCATCTCTTTCCTCTATTTCTCTCTATATTTGTCTTCCCTTCTCTCTTCCTATATCTATATTTCTCTCATTTATTCTCTTTGTCTATTTCCCTCTCCCTATATTTCTCCCCTTACTATTTTTTTATCCCTAGTTATCTCCCCTTCTCTCTCCCCTTTCCCCCTTGATCTCTTGATTTCTCTACCTCTAGATATATATAGATTTGTCTCCTATTTCTCTTTATCTCTCTATCTCTCTCTTTATGTGACTAGATTTATGTCTCTCCTCTTCTCTCTTTTCCTCTCTCTTTCTTCATCTCTCTTCCTATCTCTATCTCTTTATCTCTCCATTTTGTTCTGTTATATCTATACCTCTATTTTTGTATCTCTATCTCTCTTTTTGTCTCTTGTATCTCTTTGTCTCCTCTATTTCTCTCTCTTTCTCTCTCTATTTGTTTTCCTCCTAAGTGTGAATTGGACTCTGAGCATTGACGAACTATGTGTCCTCACAAGATTTGAGCATAACAGTGTTATTTCCTCTTGTTGGATCTAGTTATACGACGGGTCTTAGTGGCCTTGCTTTTGCCTTACCTAAACAGTCATGGACAGTAGAAGGATTTGCAAAATCTTTATTTGGTAGGTGGTTGTCTTGTTCCCCTACTGGTGAACCCGTGCCTAGTTTCCATGGATACGTTGTATTGTTGTAATGGCACATTCATTTCCCCCTCTCAAGCATGATCACAATGGCGTATCACTTTGGGTTAGAGTGTAGTTGTTGTGTGGATGTCGAAGGAGGCTGAGCGAAGGAGACTAAAGATGAGCATATTGCATTTTTTTTTTGGAGTCTAATCTTGGAATGATTGAGCAAAATGTAGTAATGAGGCTCATGGTTGTGGTTGAGGGTGTTGGGTATCTCTACCATTGAGCCCCACCCCTTCGCTCTCTAATGTAATTCCTGATAAAATTTATTTTTTCAATTTTAATTGAGGAAGCTACCCCTACACTGGTAGCACTCACCCATAAATTTTTTTTTAATAAGATAAATAATTACAAATTAAATTAATTATAATAATTTTTAATTATTATTTGTAATTTCATAAAAAGACAAATAATAAAAATAAACTTAAAACTTAAATCTAAAATTAAAAACTAAAATAAAATAAACTAAATGGAAAGTCAAAATATATCAAAATCTAAATATTAATAAACATAATACAAAATTGGGCCAAATCTTCAATGTCTACTACCCCAGTGTGGTTGAATGCATTCAACTATTCTTGGTGAAGAAATATATCGACCCCAATCTCCACACCTCATTTTCTCATCCCATGTACTTTCAATTTTTGTGTCTAATGTCTTGGACCTCGTGCGATGCTTTGAATATTTAGAGGTGATAGTAGATGAAGTGGTTCACGACCAATTCCTGGGTGATAATGGTATCCTACGCTGTGTACAAATGTATGAATTTGACAAGGGGAAGGGTTGGGTTGGCAAATTGTTTCCAAAAAGCTATACAGGGTTTTGGATATGCATTCTATAGAAATTGGTAATCAGTTGGTAAATGGAGTAAAGGACAAATATTTTGCCATTTTTTTTCTCCACTCTCATCACAGGCACCATAATGCTAATGCTCCTCCTCTATTACCTACTTCAGTCCATGATGATGATTCATCTCAAGAGTGTTAGGATGAGAATTTTGTGGCAAATGATGATATAGTTTGAAATGCTATGATAATATGGTAGAATTTTGATGAAGATACTTGCTAAATCTTGTGATTTTGTAATATCTCTAGCTGCTTCTTCAAGTTGTTATGCTAAGCTTCTCATATGAGCCAGTGTTCTTGGTCTTGCCAATTTTTGTAATCAATAGACGACAACTTTCCTACTTTTGTATACTTTTACTATATAATATAATATATAGGTCAAATGCCTTTTGCCAAAAAACTATAATAATTTTAAAAAATTAATAACAAATAATAAACTTATTAAGTTAATAAATGATTAAATAAAAAAGTAAAACTATAAAAAATAGGTACATATTAATTAAATAAAAAAGTTCCTTATTGGTTGGCTTTTGTCACCCTAGATGGTTCATGTTCTCTCTAACCCATGAATGATTCAATATATATCCTGTTTATAGCTTGATTCACCATTTCAAGGTCCACATTTAGCTAATTTATGGTCATCTAATTAGAAAGGAGCAAGGGGTAAAATGATCTTTCCACTTTGAATAGAGTGCAAAAGGCAGAAGCTATTGCCTTTTTGGGAAAAAATCCGGCCTCTCAAATTGCAACCATATGATGTAAATGGAATAGTTGATGTCCCAACCATAACTCAAAATAGTTGATCTCATTGTCGATTGGGTGGATTGAATGTAGGTTTCCTACCTCAAAGCTGGTCAAAAAATTTGATGACACTGTCATTTTCATGTCAGTTTCCAATTCATCTCACACTTGCTAAATACATATAAAGTAAACCTAGAAAAGATTGCAGTAAGTAGTCTAAATACACATAAAGTAAACCCAAAAAAATTGTAGGAGAAAATGTATCTATTTTGGTGTTTAAATATATGAGAATGTATGTGAAGGAGACATTTGATGAACAAAAAGAGCAAATAATTGCAATGGAACAAGAAGTAGACTATTCAATGGGAGTTGACTAAGTTGCTATCATCAATTGATTACATTCTCAAATTCTTCAACCAGTGATGGTCAACAAATCGATTGTTTTACTCTATCTGAAAAGATTATCTGCTTAAGTTCTTCAAAAGTATCATCTCTTTCTTGTTCAATGATAATCCTGACAATGGCTACAAGCTCTTATGTGAGATGAAAGGACTTTGGGATGCTCTAGATCTCTCAAATGTACAAAGATAGAAAGGAGAGAAAAGTGATGAAGATCAACTTTTTATCTTCTTTACTTTGATCCATGTCTTCATGGTATTTAGTCTCAATACTGTTATTGTTGTTGTCTTTGCAACTATGATTCCCATTAGGAAGGTTCTCTTTGTTTGGACCCACTAAAAAAGTAGAATTACGGGAACAAGTGCAATAAATGTGAGCCCCCCTTCCCTTTGCCACCTCTTTTTTTATTTTAGTAAACAGTATGATCATGTTTAATTAAATTCTTTCCTACATGTCTTCTAAATCATTTAGTGGGATACCTAATCGTGTGTTTATGATAGGAAATTTCCTATTTTAATTCATTTGGTAGGTCTATAAATAATTGAATGATGTATAGTTTATCACTAAATAGATTTATTGGGCTGGTAGAGGAATAATTTTGCATTAGAAAAGGTTCATTTTTGCTAAATCTTATAAGAATTGGTTGTGTTTTCTTCACTAATAATATAGAATTTGATAAACACGAAATGAATTAAGGCAAATAAATTGGTTTAAACTAAACAACAAGCATGCTGTTTATTGTTTTTGCACAGATCTGGAATATACTTCAAGCAATTTAATTTAATTTTTACCAAAAAAAAATGCCTGCCTTACATGGGCATGATTTTCTACTTCTACTTGGAAATAATAAATTTCCTAAGGTTCAATTTAGATGTTTTTATGTACTCTTTTTACATTGGTAAGTTTGTTTAATAGTGAGGTTGTGGGAACATTGTATTGTAAGATAATCACAATTTGGGTTTCACTCCACTACAAAATTGCCTAATAAGGTTAAACCATATAATTTTTTCTTGCATTCACACACATTGAAAACTGTACTTGGGTATTATCTTAGTCTTCTTGGTCTTCTTGGTGGTCATCTCTGCAATATGATTTGTAATACCCCTTTGTTTTTCTTTTTGGCTGGACAGTGTGTCCTTGTTTGCTTGGATGTGATTTTTGGTTATTGAGATACTTTACCATGTGTGTGTTATTTGATCGCTATTTATAGAGCGATAGTATATTTTTGTGATGTGATGTATCTTTTTTGATGCTTTATTTGACATGTTTTAATTGGTGTAATAATGATTAGTTATTGTAACATGTTATTGCATGAGATATTTGGTTATGATGGAACTGTTAGTCTATGATGAGTGTATTGGTGAAGGCGACGAGATCACATCACTCGCTTGCAAGTGCCCTATGATTCCATGATTTCCTCTTCACGGTGTGTTTATTATGTTATATATATGCATGTTCAATATGCTCTTTGTTCGCAAGTTAACAGGTACAAGACATCGACTCCACCTGATTTCACAGGGTTGAGTGTGTCCATTGATCAATGGTATTCGATTGGGAGATAGTAGCTAGGTTTTCCATGCCAAGTCACCACCTTAGTCATAGTGTGTTGTCGGGTTTTAGTCGGGTTAAGTTGCTTCTTTGTTGTTCTTCTCTCCGTGATTTATTTAATTGCAAGTGGAAAAGGTAAATAAATGGCTTTATGTATTTAAGTTGCTTATTAAATTTATCTAGTTATGATGTTAGAAATATTATTGAACTTATTAGTTGATTTAATTTAATTAATAAAATAATTTGATCTTTGATTAGATTTATTTTATTGATTAATTAAATTAATTGTGTGGAATTGAATCAAGTTAGTCTTTTTGGAATTTTAAAAGTGTTAAATTCTTTGAAAATAAAATTTTAAAAGTTTAAATGCTTTTTGAAAAGAAATTATTAAAAGCTTTAAATTCATTTTGAAATAGAAAATTTATAATAAGGTAAATGATTTAAATCTATTTGAAATTTAAATTGTGCTTTAAAGTATTAAAATGCAAATATTTAGTAAATGAATGAAAATATCTATAATGTTGAAAGATATTTATTTTTGGAAAAAAAAATATTTGGGATATTTTTAGAGGGCATTGACTTAATTTGAAAGGGAATGGAAGGAGGGGGATTATTCATGCTTGGAGAAAAATTGATGTGAAGAGGAAAGAGGGTTTTTCTTATTTTTGGAGGATGCATCTTGGGATTGGAGTGAAGATTTGAAAAGGGTTTTGAAAGATTTGGATTTACTCAACACCAGATTCTCCTTCAAGCTTCAAATAGGTTTTCGTTGCTTCTTTTATTGTTTTTGAAAATTTGGTTTTTTTTTTTGAAAACTTGTTGCAATCATTCTTGAAAACCTAGTTGAAATCTTGAAGAAATTTAGATCTTTTTTGTAGAAAATCAAAACTTGCAAATAACATCTTCAATTTCAACAATAGATAAATGGAAAGAAAACAAAAACAAATTGGAAACCTCTCTTTTGGATTTGGGTATTTCCAGAAATTCATATCAGGAAATCATGTTGAAAATTAATTTTATTGTAAATTTTTTGTTGAAAACTTGCCAAATTTGACTACAAAATGGAGCTTTATTCTGTATATATATATATATATATTGTTCATGCTTTTTGGATCCGTTTTATATTGGAAGGTTTTTTTTTTTCTTGTAGAAAAATATGGAAAATAAAATTCGTTCTGTGCAAATATCCATGGGAGGGTTTTTTAAATTTTTATTAAAAAATAAAAGAAATTATATAAAAACAATATTTTATTTTTTTATGTGTGGGGAGTGGGCAGCTATGGCTGTGCACATCTCACACCCCAGTGAAGGGGCACTGCTGTGGCAGTGCTCCCCACACCCTGTGTGGGGGAAGTGCTGCCACAAGCAGCGTTGGCCTCCATAGGGGAGGCTGGGCGTAGCCTAAGGCTGTGTCCCCTCTCTTGAGGGGGGCTCGCGGGCCAAGCAAAAAGATAATTCATTTTTTTTAATTTTTAATTTTTATTTTATTTTATTTTATTTTATATTATATAATATATAATATTATATATATAATATATTATAATTTAAATAAATGTTTTATTATTATATATTTTAATTAAGCGGGGTTTGATTTAAATGAGTTGAAGTTTGAATTGATTTTATAAAAATATATTTAAATAATATTTTTATATATATTTAAACATATATATATATATATATGTATATGTATATATAATTGTATATACGTTGAGTATATAATTATATATATGTTTAATATATATTTATATTTAAATATATTGATATTAAGAGGGATATTTTATTTAATGATGCAAATATTGATTTTGTAAGAGATTGATTTTTTTAGAAAATTGATTTTGATCATTAGTTGTAATCGAGGAAGTTGGAAGAAAACAATTTTGATTTCAATTAATGCTAATTATTTAAATTGATTATATGCAATATGTCATTTTTCGGCTTGGATTTAGGAAATCCTAAAGTAGGTGATTAAATCGTCAAATTTCCCTTTCGTTATGTAATTTCTCTCTTTCGTGATGTTGGACAAAAAGGAATTAATTGTATTTTTTTGAAATGATTTATTTTGAAAGGAAGAAATGGTTATTATTATTATTTGAAAAGAATAAATGATTTATTGATTTGTTCTAATAGAAGAAGTAATTGTTTTATTTTATTATTATTTAAAAGCAATTAAGGAATTAAACATATGGTTTAAATTTCATCTTTTGTTAGAAAGAGATGTCATTAAATTAGTTTTATTGAGGCAATAAATTACTAAATGTTAATAGAGGAAGTGGATTTAGGAAATCCAAATATAGATTTAACTTTTGTTTGATTGCCCTTCTTGAATGTACCCTTCTTCTGTTTTCGCTTTGGGGATGTTGATTAGAAGGGTTGTTAAGTCTTCCTGAAGGGGTTTATCTTTTTGGGGTTGTATTATGTTAGTCAACCTTTGTATTGTTTGGGTAGTGCGTAGAATTGTATCTTGTTGTTATACCCAGTTTTCACGAATGGGGATGGTTTGTGTCTCTTGTGGATTAGGAGTGGTTTATGTGATTTGTGCCTCCTGTGGAAGGAGTGGATTATGTATTTTGTTTCCTCTAGTGTTTGGAGAGGGTTTTGAATTTTGTTGCCTCCAGCGTTTGGAGGGGGTTTTGACTTTTCTTTCCTCCAGCGTTTGGAGAGGGTTTTGAATTTTTTTGCCTCCGGTGTTTGGAGAGGGTTTTGAATTTTGTTGCCTCTTGTGTTTGGAGTGAGTTTTCATTTTATGTTCCTCCTAGAGTTGGAGTGGTTTTATCTTGTTGGTTTACACTTGGGATTCCCTTGGTGATTGGTTTTGTTTGGTATGTTGTCAAGTAGAAGAGTGGCTTCTATTAGGGGCCAGAGCTCGAAGAGGTAAACTGGATAACCTTTAGAGGTGGTTTAATCAAGTGATAACTAAATCAATGTACTTAGAAGTTAGGTAGTATTTCACACTAATTAAGATAGTTGAGCCTCACTAATGGACACAAGTGCTCGTATAGGCTTGGGATGAGTGGGAAGGCCCGGAATGGCAAGGTCATCTATCTTGTCTTTACGAGAGGTATTTGATTCCACATGAGTGAGTATGGGTGTTGGGATTCAGTTGAGGCCACTAGGATAACCCATAGTGGGGGCCGAAGCCTATGAAGATTCCCAGAGGATATCCCATGTCGAGCTATGTGATGACACTCTTTCTACGACAACAATTGGTATTTGGTTATTATGTGTATGGTCTTCTTATCATACTCGACTTGTTTTATTTCTGGAAGTAATGTGACTTATGTTAGTGATGTTGGAGTTGTACTTGTGTTATCCTTTTGGTTGTATGGTTCATGTGATTGGATGTGTTAGTCTGAGTTATCTTGTGTCTAGGGGTGGATGGTCTTGTATGGGAATTTCTTGTTACTATCTCCTAGCATGGGGGGTGAGCCTTCGGGTATCACATGGTTGGGTGTGTGATAGGTCGAATGTGAGCGTTAGAAATCAAGCAACAAGTAAAAGAGTGCAAATAAACACTAAAACAACCTACACTTCAAGATTAGCCTAAGTTGGAAACAAAACAAGATAAAAGCAACAAAATGGAACTTTATACCTTGCGTCGAATCGATCCTTTGGTTGGCCCTTCGATCTTTGATGTGTATGCTCCTTGGATGGCAAGTAGATGCAAGCTAAGTGATGTTGTGAGGATGAGTGCAAGTGGATGAAAACAAGAAAATGGCTAAGTATAAGATGAGAAACAAAATTGCAAGAGTTTGGCTAGCAAATGATCTCCCCAAAATGAGAGAAAAGAGGGGGTATTTATAAGATTTTTGAGAATTCCTAGGGGAAATGGAGGGTCAAGATTGAGCCACCAAATATCAAGATGTAGGGCTAAGGTGAGTTGAGAACTCACAAGCCCTCACATCTTGACATGTGGCATGTGATTAGCCCTAAAAGGTGAAGTGGACATGAGGTGGAAGGATGGTACATGACATGGAGGGGGGTACAAAGTACCTTGGGATTGGACAAGATCTCCTCATAAAGGAGGTACTTGTCCCCATGTGGGTGAGAGGACAAGTGGGGAATTAAAAATTCCTCAATATCCTTATGGGGATGAGAGAAGGAATTTAAAATTTCTTAAATGCATTGGGGGATTAAAAGGTGAATTAAAAATTCACATGGGGAAGGGAGATGCCTTGTCAAAAAGGAGAAAGTCTTTAATAAGGTTGACCAAGGACACATGTCATAAAGGACATGGGGAAGAGAAAAGGAATTTAATATTCCTTGAAAGAATAAAAAGAATTAAAAATTCCTTGAGAGGTTGATTAGGCTAGTTAGTGAGGGATTAGAGGAGGGTTAGGTGGCTAAGAGAGATTAGAGGCCAACTTGCAAAAGTTGGAGGATGTGACACATCCTAATCAAGGATTAGACATGTGCACATCCTAATGATGGGATTAGAGGAAGGATTAGGATAAGATAAAAATGATGGAGGATGTGACATAAAGGGAAATATTTATTTAATTCAATTGATGAAAGGAGGATTAAAGAGATAAGGTATTATTGATTAAATACCTTAGGGATTTGGCATAATTAAAGATATTAATTAAATAATAGCAGTATTACTTAATTAACGAAAATAAGACGAAAGGGGATGAATTTGGATAAATTAAGTGTCCAAATTTAGATGTCTACAGGGTGGAACGTGCATCTTAATCCGTTGGGTCATCTTCTTGTTTGTGTGGACGAGATTTCTAGTTGGAGAGATCGTGGGATCCAATTTTCATTTCTTGCTTTATTTGTTTTAGTTGGAAACTTGTAATTTATTACCCCTCATTTGTATCGAGGTGGAATTGTGTAATATGTAATCATGCTTATTGGATTTACCTCATTCAGGGAATGAGAGTTGTAATCGTATTGTTTAAATGATTGTTATTTGAAATCGTGTGGTATATCTTTTATTCTTGATGTAATTTATCTTGTTTGGAATGTATGTGTTTCTTAATTTATTAAATAATTAAATGTGATGTTTCAATTCATGTTTCTTGTTTGGGTTTTAAAGTAATCTCAGACTCGTAACCTTAGAGGTTGTTGGCAATTGGTAGTGAGCTTGCATGTTAATTGTACTTAAACAAAAAAAATTTAGTACATTTGAGTAGTTAATTGCAACTTCCTCTAGGGTTGAGTGGCGGGGCATTACACATGGTATTAGAGCCTAGGTTTAAACATTGGGTACTCTGGGATAATGTGGAACCCATTAAGCTATTAGTTGCATAGGTTATACTCTGGGCACTATGAGCCATGGCGTTGACCTAGGTGCTTTGTTCGTTAGTTTATGATTTCCTTTTGGGTTGATCTCACTTGTCTACCCAGAAGTTGTGAGGTGGTGTAGGTCCAATGGTGTAGGAAGCCAGTGGAAAGGATAGGACCCTCAGTGTAGTGCACAATGCACCGATATCCTTCCTACTGGAAGAATGCATTATGGACAATTGTGTAGTGTGTGAATTTGGTGTGTTGTGTGTGGTGGACGACAACCAATTTTGTTGTTATTTCTGCCCCTTGCATGTCTTGTTGATGAATGCTTTGGTGGGGGTTAGTTAGGCCTGCGAGCCTACCAAGAAGTGTGTTTTGATTGGTCTCCTTCTTGATCCATGGCTCTTTCATTGTGTAAAGGGTTGTGACCCTTGAGTGGTGCCTGAGTGTGGTTTTAGTGTGTTCGTTGGGTGTGTTTCGAGTGCTTGTTATGGCGAGATAGTCATAGGACCTCTTGCCTTGAGTGCCTTAGTATGGCATTTTGGAGGGTTGAGTTTTCCAACCTTGGCTTAAGTTGTGGAGGAATGATGCCTCCTAGGTCTTGCCTTACCCTTTTGGATTGGAGAGATTCCCTTGGTTGAGAGCCTTCCGAGTTGATATTGATTACTCCCCTCTATCCTATGTTGCGGGTGAGCATGTTGGACCTTAGCTTTTTGGTGGGTTGCAGGTGACATGTGTTGCCTAAAATTACCCTTGCTTGGTTTCTTTGCTCATGTTGTGGGAAGGTATGTTTGATCTTGAGGGTGCCAAGAAGTTCCTTTGGTGTATATTCTCTTTTGGAGTCTTGTTGTTTTCTTCACTATGCAAGTATCTGATGCATGTCTTCTTTTGCCTTACCTCATTGTGCAAATGATTGCCTGATTGACCCTATGTGGTTTTGGAGTTGCTTTTGCATGTTATATTGTATTGAAATTATGAAATATGGTAATAGAAAGTGAATGATCATGTTGTTAGTTCATAGAGATTTGTGCATACTCTCATATAGTTGATGCATTTGTGTGATGATGAAACCATGATTGCATTTGTGCCTATGTTAGAGCTATAAATATCTCGTCTTCTCTCTCTTCCCATTGGTTTAACGAAGATGCCTGTCCTTGAGTGTGTGGTGTATTGAAACCCATGGTATGTTGTATCTGATAGAAAATGCTTATGTATTTACGAAGGTTTGTTTTATTAGATCAAACCTTGGGTAAAGGACCTAAGTCCCCAAGTTGCATTCATAATCATGGAAAATGTATAATATAAATAGAAAATCATTTTGTAGTAAGTAAAAGTTTAGTGAAAAGGGATTAGTGAAACCATTGCATGTTAATGATAATTGCATAATAGGTGCATCTTGTTGGTGAGGCCTATAGTCCCCAACTTTATTGTTAAGTCTTAAGAAATCATGAGATGTTAAATTATTGTACCTGGATTTAAAATGCAAAATGGTAAATGTATGTTGAAGTATTGCATACCTTGTCTTGGGTAAACATTGTAATGCTATTACACTATGTGTGGGAAATAAATGTGGTTACCATATGTGCGTAGTAAGGTGATTTACCGCTTGATAAAAGTGAATGTGAATGTGAGAGTTATCATGGCATTGTTGATTTACTACTTGTAGCACTATGATATTTTGTATGGATTATTTGTGATGGACTTGGATTTTGGGTTCATGGATTCTTGTATCATGGAGTAGAATGCTGCTTTCCGGTGTCTAGATGGACCCATGTGTGGCCTTGTGATGATTCCTGGTGATGTGTGTTGGTGCATATGTGTATTATGTATGTTAATCCTTGGATATATGCTTTGGAGTTTTGGTTGGTGGTTGTTTCAACATGTTGATTTGTATAGATTGACAATGTACTTGGTTGTGATGATTATAACATGGGTTGCTGTTGTTTTATGTTGAGGTATGGAGTGGTTTAGTTTTAGAACCATTGATTATGTGTGATTTTATGGAGTTTGTATTAGGGGCACTTGCAGGCTTCCAGGAGTAAGCCTGACCCTAGGGGGAGGATGTAATACCCCTCTATTTTGCTTTTTGGCTAGACAGTGTGTCCTTGTTTGCTTGGATGTGCTTTTTGGTTATTGAGATACTTTACCATGTGTGTGTTATTTGATTGCTATTTATAGAGCGATACTCTGTTTGTGTGATGTGATGTATCTTACCTGATGCTTTATTTGACATATTTTAATTGGTGTAATGATGATTAGTTATTGTAAAATGTTATTGCATGAGATATTTGGTTATGATGGAACTGTCAGTCTATGATGAGTGTATTGGTGAAGGGGACGAGATCGCATCACTCGCTTGCAAGTGCCCTATGATTCCGCGATTTCCTCTTCATGGTGTGTTTATTATGTTATATATATGCATGTTTGATATGCTCTTTGTTCGCAGGTTGACAGGTACAGGACATCGACTCCACTTGATTTCACAAGGTTGAGCGTGTCCATTGGCCAACGATATTTGATTGAGAGATAGAAGCTAAGTTTTTTGTGCCAAGTCACCACCCTAGTCATAGTGTGTCATCGGGTTTTAGTCGGGTTAAGTTGCTTCTTTGTTGTTCTTCTCTCCATGATTTATTTAATTACAAGTGGAAAAGGTAAATAAATGGCTTTATGTATTTAAGTTGCTTATTAAATTTATTTGTTTATGATGTTAGAAATATTATTGAATTTACTAGTTAATTTAATTTAATTAATAAAATAATATGATCTTAGATTAGATTTATTTTATTGATTAATTAAATTAATTGTGTGGAATTGAATCAAGTTAGTCTTTTTGGAATTTTAAAAGTGTTAAATTCTTTGAAAATAAAATTTTAAAAGTTTAAATGCTTTTTGAAAAGAAATTATTAAAAGCTTTAAATTCATTTTGAAATAGAAAATTTATAATAAGGTAAATGATTTAAATCTATTTGAAATTTAAATTGTGCTTTAAAGTATTAAAATGCAAATATTTAGTAAATGCATGAAAATATCTATAATGTTGAAAGATATTTATTTTTGGAAAAAAAAATATTTGGGATATTTTTAGAGGGCATTGACTTAATTTGAAAGGGAATGGAAGGAGGGGGATTATTCATGCTTGGAGAAAAATTAATGTGAAGAGGAAAGAGGGTTTTTCTTATTTTTGGAGGATGCATCTTGGGATTGGAGTGAAGATTTGAAAAGGGTTTTGAAAGATTTGGATTTACTCAACACCAGATTCTCCTTCAAGCTTCAAACGGGTTTTTGTTGCTTCTTTTATTGTTTTTGAAAATCTGATTTTTTTGTTTTGAAAATTTGTTGCAATCATTCTTGAAACCCAGTTGAAATCTTGAAGAAATTTAGATCTTTTTTGTAGAAAATCAAAACTTGCAACTGACATCTTCAATTTTAACAATAGATAAATGGAAAGAAAACAAACAAAAATTGGGAACCTCTCTTTTGGATTTGGGTATTTCCAGAAATTCATATCAGGAAATCATGTTGAAAATTAATTTTATTGTAAAGTTCTTGTTGAAAACTTGCCCAATTTGACTACAAAATGGAGATTTTATGTATATATATATATATACATATATTTTGTTCATACTTTTAGGATCCATTTTATATTGGAAGGTTTATTTTTTTTCTTCCTGTAGAAAAATATGGAAAATAAAATTTGTTCTGCAATATGGGGGAGGTTTTAATTTTTATTAAAAATAAAAAATTTATATAAAAAAAAATATTTTTTTTTTTTGGGGGGGGTGGCGAATCTAAGGTCTGGTATGGGCTTACATTTTTTAATTTTAATTTTAATTTAATTTAATTTAATTTTATATTATATAATATAATATATATATTATATATATTATAATTTAAATAAATGTTTTATTATTATATATTTTAATTAAGCGGGGTTTGATTTAAATGAGTTGAAGTTTGAATTGATTTTATAAAAATATATTTAAATACTATTTGTATATATATTTAAACACATATATATAATTGTATATACGTTGAGTATATAATTATATATATGTTTAATATATATTTATATTTAAATATATTGATATTAAGAGGGATGTTTTATTTAATGATGCAAATATTGATTTTGTAAGAGATTGATGTTTTTTAGAAAATTGATTTTGATCATTAGTTGTAATTGAGGAAGTTGGAAGAAAACAATTAGTTTAAGCTTTTGATTTCAATTAACGTTAATTATTTAAATTGATTAGATGCAATATGTCATTGTTCGGCTTGGATTTAGGAAATCCTAAAGTAGGTGATTAAATCATCAAATTGCCCTTTCGTTATGTAATCTCTCTCTTTCGTGATGTTGGACAAAAAGGAATTAATTGTATTTTTTTGAAATGATTTATTTTGAAAGGAAGAAATGGTTATTATTATTATTTGAAAAGAAGAAATGATTTATTGATTTGTTCTGAATAGAAGAAGTAACTGTTTTATTTTATTATTATTTAAAAGCAATTAAGGAATTGAACATATGGTTTAAATTTCATTTTTTGTCGGAAATAGATGTTTTTAAATTAGTTTTATTGAGGCAATAAATTACTGAATGTTAATAGAGGAAGTGGATTTAGGAAATCCAAATATAGATTTAACTTTTGTTTGATTTCCCTTCTTGAATGTACCCTTCTTTTGTTTTCGCTTTGGGGAAGTTGATTAGAAGGGTTGTTAAGTCTTCCTAAGGGGTTTATTTTTTTGGGGTTATTGTATTATGTTAGTCAACCTTTGTATTGTTTGGGTAGTGTGTATAATTGTATCTTATTGTTATACTTGGTTTTTATGAACATGGATGGTTTGTGTCTCTTGTGGATTAGGAGTGGTTTATTTGATTCGTGCCTCCCGTGAAATGAGTGGATTATGTCTTTTGTTGCCTCTAGTGTTTGGAGAGGGTTTTGAATTTTGTTGCCTCCAGCGTTTGGAGAGGGTTTTGACTTTTGTTGCCTCTAGTGTTTGGAGAGGGTTTTGACTTTTGTTGCCTCCAGCGTTTGGAGAGGGTTTTGAATTTTGTTGCCTCCAGTGTTTGGAGAAGGTTTTGAATTTTGTTGCCTCCTGTGTTTGGAGTGGGTTTTCATTTTATGTTCCTCCTAGAGTTGGAGTGGTTTTTTCTTGTTGGTTTGTACTTGGGATTCCCTTGGTGATTGGTTTTGTTTGGTATGTTGTCAAGTAGAAGAGTGGCTTTTGTTAGGGGCCATAGCCCAAAGAGGTAAACTGGATAACCTTTAGAGGTGGTTTAATCAAGTGATAACTAAATCAATGTACTTAGAAGTTAGGTAGTATTTCACACTAATTAAGATAATTGAGCCTCACTCATGGATGCAAGTTCTTGTATAGGCTTGGGATGAGTGTGAAGGCCTAGAATTGCATGGTCATCTATCTTGTCTTTACGAGAGGTATTTGATTCTACATGAGTGAGTATGGGTGCTGGGATTCGGTTGAGGCCACCAGGATAACCCATAGTGGGGGCCGAAGCCTATTTAGATTCCCAGGGGATATCCCATGTCGAGCTATGTGATGACACTCTTTCTACGACAACCGTTGGTATTTGGTTATTATGTGTATGGTCTTCTTATCATACTCGACCTGTTTTATTTCTAGAAGTAATGTGACTTATGTCAGTGATGTTGGAGTTGTACTTGTGTTATCCTTTTGGTTGTATGGTTCATGTGATTGGTTGTGTTAGTGTGAGTTAGCCCGTGTCTAGGGGTGGATGGTCTTGTATGAGAATTCCTTGTTACTATCTCCTAGCACGGGGGGTGAGCCTTCGGGTATCACATGGTTGGGTGGAATGTGAGCCTTAATTCGTTGGGTCATCTTCTTGTTCGTGTGGATGAGATTTCCAGTTGGAGAGCTTGTGGGATCCAATTTTTATTTCTTGTTTTATTCGTTTCAGTTGGAAACTTGTAATTTATTACCCCTCATTTGTATCGAGGCGGAATTATGTAATATGTAATCATGCTTATTGGATTTACCTCATTCAGGGAATGAGAGTTGTAATCGTATTGTTTAAATGATTGTTATTTGAAATCGTGTGGTATATCTTTTATTCTTGATGTAATTTATCTTGTTTGGAATGTATGTGTTTCTTAATTTATTAAGTAATTAAATGTGATGTTTCAATTCATGTTTCTTGTTTGGGTTTTAAAGTAATCTCAGTCTCGTAACCTTAGAGGTTGTTGGCCGTGGGTAGTGAACTTGCATGTTAATTGTACTTAAACAAAAGAAAAATTAGTACATTTGAGTAGTTAATTGCAACTTCCTCTACGGTTGCGTGGCGGGGCATTACATGATTCCACCATATTTCATCAATGAATTTTTCATGGCGGTGAATTGTTGGTGTTGAATTTTCCATCGGTGAATTGCTGGCGGTGAATTTTTCTAAAGCCCTATAAAATCATTTATCAAAATGAACTATATTATATTTGCAAAGAAATTGGTAGCCCACATAAAAAATAACAAATTAAAAAAACTTACAAACTCTCGTACACAAAAAGAAAACTTTGTAGAATTCTTTGAAAAAAAAAAGTAGTTATTAAAAGAGCTCAAAACAAAGATATATAGCAAGAAAGCTTATGAAAATAACTAAAGCAAACTAATAATAGTTTTATTAAAATAGGAAACAATAAAAAAAACAAGTAAAACTGAAGAAATGAAGAAAACAAAGAAACAACATACTAAAAAATAACTAATAATATCTAATAATAACTAATAATAACTAATAATAACTAATAATAGACATTATTTTTTACATCTAATAAAACTCATTAAAACAAAACAATAAAAAAAGAAGTAAAACTAAATAAAACAAAGAAATATATTGTAGTGAGGTAGAATAACATACCTTTAAAAACCTAAATATAAAATATAATAGTAATTAACTAATAATAACTAATAATAGCCATTATTTTTTACATCTAATAAAACTTACTAAAACAAAACAATTAAAAATAAATAAAACAAAGAAACATATTGTATTGAGGTGAAATAGCAGATTAGGGTAAAGTCGAACTTGTCCATAAAAAATTTAAATATAAAATATAATACTAAATATAATAATAATATAAATTTTCTATAAAGTACATATATAATCAAATCAAAAATATTTTTAAAATCAATTGTGTTTTAATATTTTTAAAATCAATTTTATTTTGACATTTTTATATATTTCTTATTTGATAAAAAGGGGGTAATTTTTTTATTGAAATCAAGAAATTAACTGTACAAAAGGATCAGGAAACCCGTAAGCACCCATAGAGAAAAACACCAAAACATCCATCTACAACAAAAACTACCATCCATACAACCACCAACATCTTATCTCTCCATATCATCAACAATGACCATCTCTAAATCATGAGCATACTTAGGGGATAACTATCTCCACCCCTCAATCCTCCAATCATCCTCATGCTCTGAAGCCCACTTAGCCGAACAGTTAGCAACCCTATTCCATTCTCACGGAATGTGGAAAAAAGACACCACTTCTAGTGTAGAATACCTTTGCAAAATTTGTCAAACCACCAACACAATCTACCAATTAACTTTAGCCACCTTTTGCTTGAGCAACATATTAACAATAATTTGTTAATCAGATTCATATATAATCTTTCGCCAACCCAAGGCACATGCATGCTCAATAGCCTAGAGAATCACCAACCCTTCCATAAAGTTGTTAGAATACTGCCCTTTATGAATGGAGAAAAATAAAATGACTGAACTAGAATAGTCTCTGCCAACTCCACCAATCCCAGCCAGCCAAGGGTTACCCCTAGAGGAACCGTCTGTATTAATCTTCAAAAAATCCGTCGAGGGAGGCAACCATATTCCAACCCTTTGAACCTTATTTTTATCCCTCCTTCCTCTTCTGACATAAGAAGAGACTGAAGTCAACCCCTACAAGCCCAATCTATTCACAATCTCATCATCACTTCTTTCCAACAAAAAATTCAATTCATATTTTGCTTCCACCATCTCTTGGATCATACCAACAATTTTGTGCCAAACCTAGTGCACAATCATCCTATCCCCCCGAAAGATCCTACGATTCCTTTCCAACCAAAATTTCCAAAGGATGAACGTAGGACCAATGCTCCACATAATCTAAAGGATAGAGGACTAGGAAGGGGGTCTTCCCAGACTACTCCAAAACTCAAGAAGGGAAGGTGTATGGACACAAGGATGTTTCCAAACACCCCACCACAAATGCTAGAGCAACATAGAATAAGGACAATGAAAAAACAAATGGGAAGAATCCTCCTCATTGCAGTCACACAAAATACAAATAGAGGGACCCTAGAATTTCCGCTTCCAAATATTATCCCATGTCAAACAACTATTCCAAGCCAGAGTCCACACAAAACAATTACACTTTGGCCATGAAAACTTGTTCCACACATGTTTCCACCAAGGGACCTCTACCCCCCAAAACTTACAAGACAACTCCTGATATCCACTAGCCATAGTGAAAGCACCCTTAAGATTTAGGCTCCAAGCCAGAATATCCTTATCCCTAAGGGAATTGCATTTTCTACCAGCCAAAATATTTTGAAGCACAACACAATCCTCCTCCAACTTGAGAATAGGCCAATCACAAGGATCCTTCCACCTAGCCACCTCCACCAACCCACAAGGATAAAAACTCTTAAAATCACCCACCCTTGACCAACCAACGTCCAAAAAGCATTGACATAGATTCACCAAATTAGGATACTGGTGCAAAATGGGGGGAAAACCATCCTAAGAATCAGACTAGAAGAGATCTTAAGCCCCCTAATACATATCCAAAATAGGCCCTCCTTGATCAGCGCAACCCCTTTTATAAGTGTTCCCCAAATCATAGAACCTTTCCCCACCAAAGGAAACCTAGGAAGATCCTCCTTCAGAACCCCCAGAAGGTACTTGTGAGATAAAATCTTGGCCTAGATATGATCCTGCTTCACACACCACCTCCAATAAAGCTTTGAAGCCAAAGCCAAACCAAACCAAGTTGAATTCCATAATCCAAGACCCCCAAATTACCTTAGACTACACAGAATATCCCACTTTACTAGACTCCACTTGGATGAGGACAAGCTACTCACCCATAAGAATTGTCTAGCCAAAGAGTCCAAATCCTTCACAAACCCAACTAAAGCTACCCATAACATGCACCTATAAATAGGAAGAGCCTGCACCATAGACTTTAGCAACTGAACATGACCAACATAGGACAACCATCTATGAGTCCAATGATTAACCTTCACATGAAACTTGTCCAAAATATTCTGCCAAGATTCCCTAGGGAGTCTACCAATAGAGATAGGAATACCAAGATAAGTTAAAGGGAGAGAGCCAATCTGGAACCTCAAGATACAAGTAATCCTTTGCTGAATAAGCCTTGGAGTATTGAAGAAGAAAATGGAAGATTTATCTTCATTAATCCTTTGACCAGAAGCAACAAGGTAGATATCCAAAGCCCTGCACAAATTCAAAAATTCTTTGATCTTAGCGAAACCCATTAAGGCAGTATCATCCACAAATTTCAGGTGAGATTGAGGAGGCAAACCATTTCCCCATCTCCATCCCTGAATAAAACCCAAATCCACATTATGTTTCACTAGTCTCCCCAGGCCTTTTGCAAGAAAAATAAATAAGGAGAGAGAGGATCCCCTTGGCGAAGACCCCTAGAAGCACTAAAAAGAGAGGAAGGCTCACCATTTATCAACACTGAGAAAGAAGTTGAGGTAACACAACACATAACCCATTGGATCCACTCCTCAACAAAACCAAAAGCAATAAGAATTTTATGCAAGAAGGACCACTTCACTCTATCATAGGCCTTATCCATATCTAGCTTGATGAACATAGAATTTTCTTTTGATGATGCCATAAAATGAATGGTCTCAGCAGCAATGATCAACCCATCTAGAATTTTTTGATCCTCCACAAAACCACTTTGTTCCTTAGAGATAAGCCCTCTAATCCATCTCTTCAGCCTTTTAGCAATCGGCTTGGAAATGATTTTATAAACCACATTACAAAGGGAAATGGGTCTAAATTGAATCAGACTATCTGCCCCATCACATTTGGGAATGAGAGCCAGGAATGTAGAGTTTAAATCCCACAACATCTACTTATTCCTTTAAGACTCATGAACCACCTCCAAAAGGTCCAACTTAATGATATCCCAAAATTCTTGATAAAATTCAATTGGAAAATCATCAGGGCTCAGGGCTTTCCCTTTCTTCATTTGAAAAACAATACCCTCTAATTCCTCTAGTGAGATATTACTCAAAAGATGCTCATTCATCTCCTCATTGACCAAAGAGGGGATACAAGAAAGAACTTGGTTTTCTTCCGCCAAACCATCCTGAGAGTCCTCTCTAAATAATAAAGCAAAGAACTGTGAAGCTTCTCTAGACATATCCTAAAAAGAAGATAAATGTTCACCCTTGTCATTTACAAGAACAAACATAGAATTACCATGTCTCATGGCCTTCACTGAGTTGAAGAAGAAAGCGGTGTTTCTGTCTCCCTCCTGTGACCACTCAACTTGAGCCTTTTGTTTCCAATAAATTTCCTCTCGTAGCTCACACTCTTCCAAAGCTTTCAAATCCCTAGCCTCCTCTCTGAGTAAAGCCTCAAAAAGACAAAAATCCCTTATCTCCCAAGTGATGACATCCAAATCAACTTGAGCAGCAACCTCAACATGAAAAATATTGCCAAAGCACTGTCTATTCCACCTTTTAAGTTGATATTTTACATATTGCAGTAGTTTAGAAAAAAATAATACATAGCAGTGCCAAAAGCAGGTCTTCCCCTCCTCTACCATTTAGCCACATGAACCTATAAAGAATAATATCTTAACCACATAAGCTGGAACTTGAAAGAAGGGGATTGAGCAACGCGAGCCAAAGTAGCAGATAAATTAATAGGCCAGTTATCCGAACCCTTCCAGTCTAAAATATCAGAGCAAGTATACATCCATCCACCAACCCAGAAATAGGAAACCAAGAAACGGTCAAAGTCTCTCAACAATACAACTCTCCCCCAATCTCCTATTGTTCAAAGTAAATTGACCATTCTGAGGCTCAATGTCAACCAAATTCAATGCATAAATGTTATCACGAAAAAGGAAAGCAAAGGGCTCTAATATCGCAATACCCCCTTCTTCTTATCCAACTCAATAATGGCATTGAAATCACTCACAATAATCCAAGGGAACAAAGGAGCAAGGCTTCAAACAAAATTAATATGAGACCACAATTGCTGCTTACCAGGAAAATTAGTAGGCACATAGATGAAATAAGAATAGTTTCCCCTAACTCTAGACTTGAAGCAACCACAAAAATGGAAGACTCAGAGGACAACCACCAAAGAGGACAAATCTTCAATGGGTTCCACAAGCAAGCCACCCCCTTGCATTACCATGAGCCCCAATACAATAGCACCTACCCCACCCCCACAACTTTGCAACAAACCCATCATACCTTCAACAATTAACTTAGTCTCTTGTAAAAAAGAACATCCGAAAAATGAATTCTCAATAAATCACAAACAACTTTTTGTTGAGGGCCATTGTACAAGACCTTACATTCCAAGAGAGGATGATTATTTTGGAGGGTTAGAAAAATGGGAATCCAGGGTCTTAACAGACCTAGACTCCACTAAAGTCTTCCCCATCAACTTTATTTTCTCTAAATCCTTCTTGCTCCCAACTTTAGAAGACTTCTCAACAACCCCTTTCTTTTGGTCTTTCTGAAGAATTCCCAATGAAGGAGAAGCCTTACTACCTTTTATTGATTCCGACCCCACTTTCACAAATGGAGTGGAGATCTCCCCCTCCCCCATCTTCATATCCATAAGTCTCAGACCTCCCATGAACAACCACACTCAAATCTATTTCCATTTGCAAAGCCCTAGCCTTCTAAGAAGTTTGGTTGTAATCTAGAATATTTCCTTCCTAATTCCCTTCTGAACCACCCTGATCCAAAAACATCATTTCAGAATTCACCTCTTGCTGACTAAGATCATTCAAAACCTCAAATCTATTAAGGTATCTCTTTCCTAAGTCCTCTTTTGACCCTAGTTCCTATTACGAGCCTTAGCAGGAATAAAATCCTCCACACCAACAACCTCACCAGGAATGAGGTCCTTGCCTTTGTCAACCTTAGGAGGATTGCAAGGAGGATGAGTAGTCTAAGAACCATAAGATTTAGACTTCAGACATCTCTTCTATAGATGGCCATATTCATGACAAAGACGACAATGAAAGGGAAATGTCTCATAATCAAGCTATTGCACCCAAGAGCATGAACTTGCACGAATTTCCAAAGAATCTAGAAGAGGGTTATTTAAATCCATTTCAACATAAATGTGAGAAAAATTCATTAAATTTCTATCCTGAGTTTGCTAAGAAGGACCCATCGGTTTTCCTAGCAATGAAGCAACACGATGCAAAATGTTAATGTGCCAAAATTCAACTAAAAATTTGGGGAGACAAACCCACACGGGAACCTGATTCAGAAGCTCCTCTGAAGGATCAAAACCTGCATGCCAGGGTTTAATAAATAAACCAACCTGGTTGTGGAAATAAGGCCCACCTTCAAACACTTTATTACAATCTTCCATGCAATTAAATGCCACCATGAAATAACTGTTGGCTAACAACATTATTTCCATCTCACCCTTCGGGGACCAAGTACAGTGAGCCCATGATTCCAAAAATTGGAGTGAAACCCTCATTCCCAAAAAATTGTAGAGTAAAACATGTTTCGAGAAATACTTAATATCCTCTACAATTGATTCAGGTTGAATGACCAACACCAACCTATCTTTGGTACGTTCCAAGCATCCATTTATCTTCGGTATGCGAGAGCCACCAACTAGAACAAATCCAACATTACTTGAATCATTTGAAAACAAACTATTATTAAAAACCCTCGATGAACTATTTGGAGAAGAAGCTCCAAATGCTACTCAAAAATCCATATGGGATCTTACCCCCAATGTCTCTCCTGGAGCCATAGCCAAGAGGAAAAACACCCTTAAAACCCAACACCAGGAACCCCACTCGAGCACCAAAGCCCTCTCTTCGAACACCAAAACAAAATAAATACAACATAAAGTGGAAGAAACGAGGAATAAACATAGCCACAGAAAAGGATAGGCTAACCACACCCTAGTCGGTAGCAAAAGACACTACCCCGCACACATCACTCACTCCCCACCCCAAATCACACCTATAAATGATAAAAAATATGCCCCCAACAAGGCCCAAGGACATGTAAGCACGGCGCGCCTTCATGCAGGGCATGACCTTCACCAGACCACAAGCACCTCTAGCGATGCCATTCTCCTTTATCCAATCTAAAAAATCATATATTTCTTATTTGATTATTGTAGACACTCAAAATATCCTGATCAACATCATGCGTTCGATCCTGATTGACTAACACCAATTTTTCCTTGATCATTTCTTTACTAACCAATTAATTGAATAATCTTTATTTAATTAATTCATCGAAATTCCTTTTTGATTAAATAAATCAACTTTATTTAATTAAATCCTAATGTTCTCTCTTTGATTAAATAAATCAACTTTATTTAATTAAATTCTAATATTCTCTCTTTGATTAAATAAATCAACTTTATTTAATTAAAATCCTAATGTTCTCTTTTTGATTAAATAAATCAACTTTATTTAATTAAATCCTAATATTTTCTCTTTGATTAAATAAATCAATTTTATTTAATCCTAATTTTCTTCATTTAATTAAATAAATCATTTTATTTAATTAAATTACTAATCTCCCAACTATCCTCTCATTTGATTTAAATAAATCTGAATATCTAAATCAAATGTCAAATCAAACTAACTTCATCTAAGTTGATTAATCCTAATTAACTCCTAACACTAATATTCAATTCCTTTAGCTTTTGCAAGTTGCACATGTAAATCAAATATTTGATTTATTAATTCCTCCTATTTCCATTCAAATGTGGCATATTCTTAAAATATTCCATTTATTTTAATTTTCCCTTTCAAAAGACTTTTGTCCTCCAACTTGGCATTAAAAGCTCTTACATGTCTTCTCCTTGAGCCAACTTGGCATTAATTCCTCTTACATCTCTTACACAAGTCACCTCTTCAAATTCAAATTTCACCTACATGCATTTAACATGCATATTGATTAAAATGTGCTCCATCTCTCTTCATTAGCATGTTGACAAGTGGCACAATGCCATTGGTTCATTCTTTAATCCCACATTCATCCTATTCTCCATTCTTCCATCCTTCTTCATTATAAATAGAGGCCTTCTCTATTGTATTTGGGAACACAATCTTAGGCATTTTGAATCTACAAGTTTATGCATTTCTATTATAGTTATTTGAATTCATAGTATCCACATTTTCATCCAATTTAGCATAGAATTTCACCATCCACAATCCATGTTATTGACATTTTTGCATCAAAGATCACACATTCATCCATCATCAAGCTTATCAAGGATTGGGAAAGGGCTACTTTCCACATCAAAGTAGCACCAATCCACTATGGGATAAGCATGCACCATGTTTTTTGTATGCTCTCAATTAGTTTATTTGATCTTTTGTTGTTTTGTTTGCATTATGAAACATGTTGGAATATCTTATAGGAGCACTATTTTATTTGCTTAGTTTAAACTAACTCATGCTTATGTGTGTTGAGGTTTAAGCTATTTTGTAGATTTAGTGTTTACATCTGGCGCTAGAAGTATTCTAGATCTCTGTTTTTTTGGTGTATTTTAGTTCATTCTAAAATAATTCTGCCTACTCTCTATTGGCAACAACTATATTACATATGAATTAAATTACTGGTAAAAGTTACAAAATGTAGCCACATTTTTGGGAGGTTGGGTGTATTTTTAATGCTGTAGACTTCAAATTAATTGTTGTCCTCACATCCAAAATGTTGTCTCGGGCATTTGTCATGCCCAAACTTAAATTTTATGATGTTTTAAGTGTTTTTTGTCACCAGCTAAGGGAAAAACGTGACAACAATGCAAAAAATGCCTCTGTAAACTTGTCTTTCAACTTTTGTAAAATATATCAATTGATATGATCTGCAAGCTACAAGATTTAGATTTCCAGAAATTGCTTGGATACGTCATCATTCCTTAAATGAATAGTGCATTGTAAAAGATGGATGTGTTGTATTCTTTCAATTTGACTATGTAACATTTGAAGTTTGGAAGTTGGCCGGAGGAGGTAAAAGTTACAAAATGCAGCCACGTTTTTGGGAGGTTGGGTGTATTTTAATGCTGTAGACTTCAAAATAATTGTTGTTCTCACATCCAAAATGTTGCATGGGGCATTTGTTATGCCCAAACCTCAATTTTTATGATGTTTTAAGTGTTTTTTGTCACTAGATAAGGGAAAAACGTGACAACAATGCAAAAAATGCCTCTGTAATTTTTGTTGGGAATGTAGGAGAGTAAAATGCTTAGTAAATGCATTTTTTTTACTATCAGTAAAAGAGGGAAACTGTGATCTTTTTTTTTGAGGAGTTTTGAGTATATTGCCAACGTCAAATGGTAGGGGCTGAATTATTTTTTCCAGAGCCAAGTTAAATTTTTTTGGTATTGATTGCGATTCTTTTTTGACTGGAATCCCCAAATCGAATTTGTTGGAAAATCTACATTTAGTTTCATGTATTCACATGGGTATTGGTCTTGATTTGCTTTTTTAAGGGCACTAACTGATTTGAGGGATCTTACTATGTTGATATTACTATTCCATCGATACTACTCTCTTAATATTATGTTTTGCATTGGAGTTTCTTATTTGCATTTGAAGTTTGGATGCAGATTTGAATAGTCATTCCTTATTTAATGTAGCTGCTCTGACATCCATACGTATAAGATTTATTATCATATGCAAATTTGAATGTCAAAAAAGGAAGCTTTATTATTTATCATATGCAAGCCTATAGATGCAGGACAATTGCATAGGCTCATGTGCTCATGGTCAATGAAAACTTGTCTAAATCAACTTTTTAATCTACTTTCAAAGTGATGCACACTTTACCATTTGCATCAAATTTGCTTGTTTTTTAGGGGTGCATAAAATCTTATTTTTAGTGCTAGCTTTCTAATAGCCATATAATCCTTTAAATAAATCTTATTTGTGATAACTTTGTACTATTTGCAGGTTGGCATTGGAAGTGGGCATTCAAATTTAACAAAAGCAAGCAGATTTGAGTTGAAGAATTGAACTTGAAATTGATAAAGCATTTTTAAATGCTTGTTGTAATAGCCTAGGGCTTGCATTCTTGCTTTGGTTTTCTATTTTAAGACAACTCACTTCAATTTTCAATTTAAAATTAACCATTGTTTTGATCTCTTCAAGATGGTTAAAATTGAACTTAGGAACTTACTTGACTTTGGATTTGGATTAAAATTGAACAAACAACTTCACACTCAAGTTTGGTGCTTTAAAAAGAACTCATTATTGCCTTTGAGTATTTAAAACAAACTTGTGATTACTTTGTTTTGTAATCTTCTTTACAAAATAATATCATTCAAATGTGTATGCACTTCTCTCAATCTTGAGAATCAAAAGCATTTTAGTGATATTAGGTTGTCTAAAAGATTGCCTCCACACTTTAAATTTGGGCTTTTAAAATTGAACAAAACTTGTTAGTGTGAGAAAAGATATTGCATGTGTTCTCTCTTTGTTCACGCAAACAAAGATTGATTGAACTACAGATGTACTTACCTGCTATTATTCATCTTTAGAGGGCTTGCCTTGGTGGGAAAAAGTACTCACCCCAAGGGAACAACCCAAGCGGTAACAAGCATAAGCCAAGCTCTTCCAAACTGCTATATAAATTTGTGGTTGCGATGAAAACTATAAACAATAGGAAGCAGTGCATGATAACTCTCCCCTAGTGTCTTTATGATGTGTAAAGCCCTTGTTCTAAGGGTTGGGAGATCTCTCACAAGGAGTTTATCATTGCATCCCCTAAACTAGATACCCTTACTACGAACCTTTGTTTAGAATCCAAATGCCAATATTTATTGGCGTCAGGATGTCGGACCTTTGGAGTCATCCCATATATTTGTGGTTCTTTGTAGAGATGAAAAGTTCGTCATGGGAGATTCATGAGAACTGAATCTTGGCTAACCCATAGAAGTGAGTGTCATGGAGGGGAGCTAGTGTGGTCAAGCTTCTAATCATCCACTCTGAATAAGCGTAGGTGGAGAAATCCAATTGAGAATTCAACAAATATAGCCATTTCTATCCTAGGGTTGTGCAATTTGCAAGTTAGTCAAATACATTGCTTGAAATCTCAAAACTTGGAAACAAAAATTCAACAAGGTCATCAAAATTTAAACCCTTTGGAAAGAGAAAATATCTTTGAAAAGTCCACATATTACTGCTTGTCCCTAGGGATTCTATCCTTAGAGGTTTCTAAATATTTGGGCCTATATCTCAATTTGTTCTCTCTAAAGTCAACATAGGAAAACTATGCCTTTGATTCCTTGATTTTCACATAATGGACCTTGTGGGATGAAAAAAATTTGAGACATAGACATTCAATTTAAAAAGATAAGCAAGAAAGTGTGGATGTGGTAAAAGCAATTCATTAACCAAGAATAAATTAATTGAACCCACACAAGTGCTTGTTCTTTTTTGGTCATATGGTTTTCCATGCAAATATTGGTCTTTTGGTTTGAACCACTCTTAGGGAAAGCATGTTCTTCACTATCTTGGTCTTAAAAACAAAGTCTCTCTAGGTTCATTTACGATCAAAATCTAACACTTCATCCACCCAAACATCTATCAAAATCCATCCAACCAAACAACTTTAGAGCTTTGGAAACATCATTATCTAGACTTGGGTACATCCTTAAACACATCAAAATCATTTGTTTAGTTAGGTGTGTGTGGATGAATCCTTCCTCACACACTTAGTTAAATTATCACCCTTTTAAACGAGTTCAACTTAAGATAACATCTAACATCTTTGGATTCAAAAAGTTCATTATCCAACCAATCCAATCAAAATAAAATCCTAAAGTCTAGCATTGATCCAAAGTTCCTAAAAGTTCAACACCCATATCATTCACCCCTTTCATCCTTCATCTCATCATTGGTCCTAAATCCCTTAGAGGTCAACAAGGTCAAAAAACAAGAAGAAAATGGAATATATACTTGAACCATACATCATGAGCGATCTAAGTCAACCAAACTATCAAAGCCTTACAATGCCAATTGATTATCAAAACTCACATTTATACAATCCATACATGGGATCATTATCTCCTACAAACCTCAATGGTACAACAATTGTGAGTATGCTCGATCTAAATTTTGGAACACCTTTCCCCATGGTAGATTTAAATCAAAGTCCAAACTTATAAATCTATCAACCAAACAATCAATACATGAATCTTCAACAAAGCAACATTATCCCACCAAATCCATACATGCCAAATATGAATATACCAAGTACAAGTTTACCAAACATGAACATTTTGAATCCACACTTGGTAAAATTTGGGATAGATATGTTTGTGAATCATATAAATATTGTTCAAAGTCCAAACAATATGTTAATGACTCCATGTATTTATCCAATTCAAGGTAAAACCATGCAAAATCAAAGTTACCTAAATCAAAGCAATGTGATTCCCAACCACAACAATGTTCATTTTCAACCTATAATGCCAAATCCAAACATCTTCCCAAATCACAACATTGTCCAAAATCAATATGTCCATGACCCCATACAAACATCACAAGTAGAAATTTCAAATATGCTTGAACAAAAACCAAATCAACTATATCGAGGGTGTCAAGATCAAATTTTGCAAGATCATATTACTATACTTAGAAAATTCATTGATTCATATCACCAAGAGACATCTCCACCCCAAAATCAATACACTCTTCCATTGGTCAAACCATGTCACCAAAGCATTGAGTTGTGTCCACAACCACATCAAGAACAATATCTCCAATGTCAAGAGGTTGGATATCAAGATCAATGACATCATCAACAAACCCAATCACCCCATCTCGAAGATCAGTCATCACATCTCCAAGATCAATCACAACTATTCATCAATGAGCACCTTGAAGATGTTTCTACCTCATCCAATGATCAAATTGACATATATCAAGAGTTACTTTTCAATCATGATCAAAATCCACCAACAATACCCAACAATGATCCAATTCAATAAATGTTAACATAATTTGATCCTATGTTGAAAACATTGACAATCTCTCCACCACAATCATTGAAAACAATGATCAAGATCTATCCATCAATGAGCACCTTGAAAATGTTTCTACTTCATCCGATGATCAATTCAACATACATCAAGAGTCACTTTTTAGTCATGATCAAAACCCCTCAACAATATTCGACAATGATCTATTTCAAGGAGTGTTAGAATTATTTGATCCTATTGACATAATCCACGATCCATCGACCAATGATCATGTTGAAAATGTCTCTACATCACCTAATAATTTATAGGACATATCTCAAGAATTTATTCCAAAGCATGATCAACATCTTTCACCAAAGTATAGAAATGGTCCTTTCCAAGACATATTGACATCCTTTGACCTCATGGTTACAAATATTGAAGAAATCCTCAAATCAACACTTGATCCAAATCCACTTAAAGATCAAGAATATATTGAGCCACTTCTCATGCCTAATGAAGATATCCAAGAACCCTTTGTAAGAAATCCATCCTTTGAACTGACCCATGTCAAGAACTTGATCCAAAGCATGTCAAAAGAAAATCCAAAATTAATCAAGATCAAGAATTCATATCTCCAAGATACTACAATGATCTAATGGACATTCTCCAATCTATACAAGATGTCACAAATGATGATCATATCCATATAGCACATATTCCTTCATCTACCCACGAGATGCTCTCTTTGGATGGATATGTAGATGATCTTCATTCAAAATAAGAGTCTCATACTCTTGATATCATTACCAAGGAACAAGATTCTCCTACTCTTAACATTTATACACATGATCAAGATATAGAAAAATCTAGAGACATATCAGAAATGGGTCATGAAGAAAGCTTCTACAAAAGTTGTGAATCAAAAACATCCTGTGAAGGCATATAAATAATGAATCATGAGGAATAATTTTACGTGGACAGTGAATCATCAACATCTCTTGAAGAAGCATTAAAATTTGATATTTCACAAGATCAATCCAAAGATATGAATCAGGAAGTTATCCCACTTATGGAAGATCCTATCACTCATAAGCTTGTATCACTTACCTTTTTTAGGGCAAGCTATCTTATCAATGAAGAAGCTATCACCTTTGAAGATCCACAACAAAGTAGAGAAGGATTAACACCTTGTTTCCAAGGTAAATCATATCCTATTGCAAATAAAATTTTTCAACAGACGAATTATCAAGGCAGAGGATTAGGCCTACATGAACAAGGTATCCTAGAACTAGTGGAGATTATTGGAAATCCTAAGCATCGAGGTCTTGGTTATTCGATAACGAAGGGAGCTAAACATATCAGTGATACCTCTATAATACTGGGGGAAATTTTATCTAGTGCAAACATCAACATAGGGAGCACAAAGAATCCTTATGATGAAATCGATGCTAATATAGTTACAACCAACCACGCCATGAATCTTCATCCACCCATCACCACATCCACGAATTGGGACCAACATCAAAAGAAATATTTGAATAAAATCACAAAGAACATTATCAAAGCAAAAAAAGCTAAGAAGCATAATGAATAAATCAAATACATGTGGATACCAAAGAATACAAAGAAATATTATCCCTATCAAACTCCATTAGTCAAAGAAACTATGGGGAAAAATAAAAAATGGAAAAGTATCCATCAAAGATGTCCACAAAGGAAAAATCAAGCTTCCCAAGTGACGTACAAAGTATATCAACTAGTTTGTCCTAATTCCATGCACACTTCCGTATCCACCCATCATTGCTCATCTTCCCAAGTTTAGAGAGTCAAAGGTTCCAAACTATCAACCAATCCATCTTTTATTCCTAAACACACTCCATCCATGCCTTCGCGCATGATATCCAATTATCACATTGACCATGTATTGGTAGCGACCCTGCATCATAAGAATTTAGAAGACACTCTATTGCAATGTGCATATAAAGATAGGGTTAACTTTGGTATAATAAATCATGAAAATAGTAAAAATAAAAAGTTGTCCTATAGTGAAAACCACTATGATGGTGCTTTGGACAAGTACCATGATGAAAACCTGGCAAATATGCATCATACATAGAATTGAGCGTCTGCGTGCACTAGTTCAGGCGAAGCATCTTATCCCATCCATAAACCATTTATCCAATCCATTTTCATCCATCTTCTACATTATCTTGATCTTGAAAAAAGTTTGGCGTACACTTTATGCTTGCTTATGGTAAACATCTTGACATGAGTCATTTTCGTTGATCTTATCATACCCAACATTATTTGAGCCATGAAGCACTATCAAAATAAGCATTCCTTTGTTCGAACACCTTATCTTGTCACAAGATAATCCTTGGAATCCTTTGCGTGCTTACCATATCCATCCATCCACACACCTATTCAAGCATCCACCCACGACATTCCCTACATTGCTAGACATTCGGGGTAGATATTTAGTCCTTGCTTCAGGAATAAATCTTGATCTATATCTTCCAACTTATGTGGTGTTCCGAACATTGGCAAATGTGAAATCAAATTGGTCAAGCATTTTTGGAGCCAAAATCTAAATCACTAGCCCATGGCACATTTTGACAAGAAGATGTTCCTTATCAAGCTTCATCTTTTATCGAAAATCAATCCAAACAATCACTATCAGTTGCATCTAATTTGCACTTCAAATGTCACATCAAATCATTCAAACATATTTTTGTTCCAAATCAAGCTTCAAAATCCTGATCAATCAAATCTAATCAAACCATCATCATCTTGAGATATCCTTCCCAGTCCTCATGATGCTTAACACTATCCTTGCATTGTTATGTATCCTCAACAATGTTATCATCATCAATCCATCACCATCTCAGGATATCCTTCCCAGTCCTTGTATTGCTTAACACTATCCTTGCAACATTGCGTATCCTCAACAATGTTATCATCATCTATCCATCGATCTGATCAATCAACCTTAGCTTGGTTTTCAACAAAATCCTAAAATAAAGCACTGATATTATCACACATATCCATATCCAAATCATCAAAATCATGCAAAAATCCAAAAACATCCAAAACATATCAAAATCCCAAAACAGGTTAAAAAGTCATAAAAATGTCAAAAACATGCTATCTGAACTACGTTGTCTCTGAGCTTAAATGCAGAAAAGGCCATTATTGATGGGTCCTCGAGACACAAAATCCAAAAAAAATCATAAATATTAGAAAACACTAAAACATTGGAAAATTCAAAAATTAAAACATTTGTAAAATCTCAAAAATACCAAATAATAGCCTCAAAACATAAAAAAATCCAAATATTTGAAAAAAATCCATCCATCCCATTTCACTTTCACCCGCAATAAACATCCGCTCATAATAAATGATCGTAATTTTCAACCTTTGGTGAAACAATCATAAACAAGTCTAGCAGGATACAAAGTGAAAACTCAAATGTCAAGGTCTCAAGTCTAGGTTAGTAGGTAAACAAGTTGGTGAACTCTTGGTACTAATAGCCCATCATCCAGTCAATCCCAAAATCATCTGATAAGATCATATCCTAGGATGCATCCTTCTTACAATGGACATCAACATCAATCATCACCGTAGTTTAGTCTTGGCTAGAGGTATGAAGAACATTAGCTTGTTTGTTTACTTGATCTTTGTCTTTTAACTTATCTTATTGCACTCATTCCAATGAACTCTCAATGATATCCAAACAAATGGATTTAGAGAGAAAGGAATGGGGCAATGATCATGATCTTTTGTCTGCTGTGCTTGTTGGATATCCTTGTAATATAACTTTGGTCATAAGTGTTTTGTTTGGTTTGTAGGGAGGGTGTTTTAGGTGTCTTGTTGACCACATAGGAAGACTTTCTTTTCTATGTTTTGGTCTGAGATGCTTGAAATATTTGAATTGCATTCTAAATAAGGTTTTGTATGCTAGGTGTGAATAGTGATACTCCTATCTAATTGTCAAGTCAAAGTTCATCACACTAGGTACAATGCCATCTTGGTTCTTTATACCTTGATGCATCGTACCTATGTGTGTTATCAAACATAAGGTAAGTAAGCCCTTTTAAAATCCTAATCTCTAATAGGCAATACATCATCATAAATTTCTCATCATTATCTATAATAAAGTCTTGTAGATCATGGACTTTTTGGATCCTCTTTTCTTCTCTCTTCTCATCGTGCTAACATGGTATCATGAAAATTAATCAAAATATCACCAATACATCCATCCTGCATCCAAAAATTGTCAACATACTCATCTTGCATATTCATACATATCATCATAATAGGTAACATCATCCATCTCACATGCGCATCATCATCATAATATAGATTGGTTATTCTAAGCATCTCATAAACTATCTCATTTGCATCATCATCATAACCATCCATACCTCCATCTTGAACCTCTTCGTCACGATCAACCCTACAAATTGGAAATTTTTCCTGATCTCTTGAGGGGGTAGTGTACCAGCATACTTCTTGTTGGGGCAACAGTGGGGCATCCAAAAAATTAGATTTTTTTTGAATTTTGATCTCAACAAGGTTATTCTTTGAACCAAAGTAGCAGGTACATTGCTTCAAAAAGGGGAAAAATGTAGACACTCAAAATATCCTGATCAACATCATGCACTCGATCTTGATTAACTAACACCAATTCTTCCTTGATCATTTATTTACTAACCAATTAGTTGAATAATCTTTATTTAATTAATTCATCAAAATTCCTCTTTGATTAAATAAATCAACTTTATTCAATTAAATCCTAATGTTCTCTCTTTGATTAAATAAATCAACTTTATTTAATTAAATCCTAATGTTTTCTCTTTGATTAAATAAATCAACTTTATTTAATCCTAATTTTCTTCATTTAATTAAATAAATCATTTTATTTAATTAAATTACTAATCTCCCAACTATCCTCTCATTTGATTTAAATAAATCTGAATATCTAAATCAAATATCAAATCAAACTAACTTCATCTAAGTTAATTAATCCTAATTAACTCCTAACACTAATATTCAATTCCTCTAGCTTTTGCAAGTTGCACATGTAAATCAATTTATTTGATTTATTAATTCCTCCTATTTCCAATCAAATGTGGCATATTCTTAAAATATTCCATTTATTTTAATTCTCCCTCCCAAAGGACTTTTGTCCTCCAACTTGGCATTAAAGGCTCTTACATGTCTTCTCCTTGAGCCAACTTGGCATTAATTCCTCTTACATCTCCTCTTACACAAGTCACCTCTTCAAATTCAAATTTCACCTACATGCATTTAACATGCAAATTGATCAAAATGTGCTCCATCTCCCTTCATTAGCATGCTGACAAGTGGCACAATGTCATTGGTTCATTCTTTAATCCCACATTCATCCTATTCTCCATTCTTCCATCCTTCTTCATTATAAATAGAGGCCTTCTCTATTGTATTTGGGGACACAATCTTAGGCATTTTCAATCTACAAATTTATGCATTTCTATTATAGTTATTTGAATTCATAGCATCCACATTTTCATCCAATTTAGCATAGAATTTCACCATCCACAATCCATGTTATTAACATTTTTACATCAAAGATCACACATTCATCCATCATCAAGCTTATCATGGATTGGGAAAAGGGCTACTTTCCACATCAAAGTAGCACCAATCCACTATGACATAGGTATGCACCATGTTTTTTGTATGCTCTCAATTAGTTTATTTGATCTTTTGTTGTTTTGTTTGCATTATGAAGCATGTTGGAATATCTTATAGGAGCATTATTTTATTTGCTTAGTTTAAACTAACCCATGCTAATGTGTGTTGAGGTTTAAGCTATTTTGCAAATTTAGTGTTTACAATTATATATGTACTTTATATAAAATTTATATTATGAATATGTTTTACTATTATATTTTATCCTTAATTTTATTATTTTATATTTATAATATTAATTATAGTCATATTACAAATAAATACTATTATATACTATATATATATAAAATATTATATACAATATATATATATATATATAAAATATTATATACAATATATATATATATATATATATATATATATATATATATATATATATAATATTATATAATAATATATATATATATACACAATAATAAGTATCATTATACTATATTATTTATAATTTAATTTAATTTATATAAATTATATATTAAATATTAATTATATATTATATGATATTTGTATTTAATAATTCTTAATATAAAATATAATATGTAATAAGTATCATAGACACTAAAAAATGTCTTAATCGATGTCATACATTTAAATCATATTTACTAACATCATTTCTTCTTTAATCCATCCTCTTTTCACTTAATTGATTTAATTAGCCTAGCTAATTAATTAATTGCATCATTTTCATCTATTTGGCCTAATTAATTAAATTGGGTTAATTTAATTTAATCCTTTAAGTCATCCTATTTAATTAAATAACCCTAATTTATTTAATTAAATATCATTTCACCTCCCCTATTTATTAAATCATCTAATTTAATAAATATCTCTTACTTCTTCTAATCCCCTGATTGCATAAATTAAACATTGTTTAATTAGCAATTAAACTAATTTTCCTCTAATTAAAGGGAATATTCTCATAGAATATTCTCTATCCTTTTTGCACAATTAAAACTTTGTTTTAATTTGTAAAATACCCTTTTCCTCACCTAAAAGGAATATTCTCTTCTCCAATCAACCCACTTGGGTTCTTGAACAAGCTAAACCCTTTAACCTCTTTAGCAAGTTAACTTTGACTTGTGTTAGCAAGTAAAAAATGTGTTTGTTTGAGGCAAGTGCGAGCCTTCTTGAACAAGATAAACCCTTTGACCTCTTAAGCAAGTTAACTTTGACCTGTGTTAGCAGGTCAAAAGTGTGTTTGTTTGAGGCAAGTGCGAGCCCTTGATTAACTTTCATCATGCATTCTCATCCATTGATGAGAATCCATGATCCATGCCTCTCGTCCCCTTCATCTTGGAACGTTGATTAAGCTTTTTGATCTCAACCATCCATTCCTCATTTTCTCTCCTATAAATAGATCACTATTTGGAGATAAATGGATCCATCTTTCAATTGCAAACTTATGTTGTTGAATTCATATGCACTCATACTCTTATTTACTCACCTTTTTAGCTTATTTTAGTTCATTTTCATTGCATAATAGCTTAGAGCATCCATTAATGGCTTCCATGCATCCTTCTTAGTTTGTATATGAATTAGGGTTTTCATCTTTTAGCATAGTTTTAGCTTAGATTAGCTTATAAATAACATAATCAATGCATTTTTAGCATAAAATCATGGTAACTTAGCTTTCCATCATGTTCATTTTAGCATAAACTAGGTTTTCGTATGTCAATCACAAGGGTTTCATCAATTCTCTTCCATAGAATTGATTGAAATAGGATCACTGATCACAGGATTGGGAAAGGGTCGTCATTTCACATCAACATGACACCAATCCCCCAATAGAATAAGTTTCAATGGATTAGAGTAAGTATTGCAAAAACTTTTGTAGTTTAACATGTTAAGTTTTAATGGCTTCCACTTTGATTTACATTAAATGATTTTATTGGGACTAAGGTTTAGTGGCTAAATTGCTCTTCGATTCCTCATGGATCAAGTGTGGTTAACCTGTACTAATTCATTGGTTACATTCTGGCACTAGAAGGAGGGAAAATCGATCATTTAACTATTTTTTAGCTCGAATTCCATGTTCATGTTGTTTTGCAGGTTGTAGTGACGCTCAAATCACAAACAATGATGCTTTTTCAATAGCATCATCATATAGTGATGCCTAGTCAATTTGAAATAGCGACACGTATTTAATTTACCAACATCAATTTAAATATAGCAATGCATATTTAATATGAAGATATCATGAAATGCAAACGGCGACGCTTAAATTCACCAGATCAACACTTTCAAATTCCAAACAACGACACCATCGTTAGTAGCAACGCCCATCAAAATAGCAATGCAATCATGTTCACTGGTCTTATTGTAAAGTGATGCCCGTTTTCACTAGAGTGACACCCAAATCTCAAACTGTGATGCTATCGTGTTCAACAACGCTCAACTGGGGTGAGAAATTTTACGTTTGTTTTTTAACATGTGACTTAATTTCTTTGGTTTATCTGATCACTAATGAATGTCTGACTGTGTTTTGGTTGTTAGAATAATAGGGTTTTGCAAGGTTTAAAGGCATGAAGCAAAAGTGAAGAAATCCTCTTCTATCTTAAAATTCTATAATTGTAACAAGCGTTCAACACTTTGGGGCAATTATAACCCAATTTCATGCTTTCTACTTTCAGTTTTAGGAAACACACTAGAGTTCAATTGGGTTTAAAATGAATGTTCAAAGTTGGATAAAATTGAACTCTCATATTGCATCTTTCAATTGGACTTAAAATTGAACAAGGAAAACTCATCTTTCAATTGGTGCTTAAAATAAATTCATCATTGCTTTGAAAGGTTAAAATTGACAACTATTTGCTATGTTTTGTGATTTTCAATTTTATTGGTGAATGTGTATGCAATTCTCTTGTGCTATTTGGGTATCTTGAGAAACATAAACATTCTCCAATACTTTGCAAAATTACCCACATCTTTCAATTTGGGTTTAAAATTGATCAACCATGCTAGTGTGAGAAAAGACATAGCGTGTGTTCTCTCTTTGTTCATACAAGCAAAGATGATCGAACTACGGATGTAATTCCTTGCTATTGTTAAACTTTAGAGGGCCTAACTTGGTGGGAAAAAGTACTCACCCCAAGGGAACAACCCAAGTGGTAACGAGCTAACGCCAAGCTCTTCCAAACTGCTATATAAATTTGTGGTTGCGAGGAAATCGTGATCAATGGGAAGTGGAACATGATAGCTCTCCCATAGTATCTTTATGATGCGTAAATCCATTGTTCTAAGGGTTGGGAGACCTCTCACAAGGATTTTATCATTGCACCCCCTAAACTGGATGCCCTTAATATGAACCTTTGCGTAGAAGCCAAAAATCCTTAATATTTGTTGATGTCAAGAATGGTCGTTTTGAATCTGCCCCACATTTGTACTATTGAATTGTAGAAATAGAAAAAATATTTTTAATCTCTAGATTTTAAGGATTTTGATATTTGGTTATCCTAAGAAGTGTGTTTCGTAGAGGGGAGCCAGTGTCTCGAAATTTCTAACTGTTCGCATTGTCTAGTGTTTGGAGAAATCCTAATGGGGACTCAACAAATATAGCCATTTCTATCCTAGGATTGTAAATTATTGTGAGTCATTTTAACACTTTTCTTGGTTTCAAAATGATCTAAAAACAAACATTCATTATCATCCTCAAAATTTCAAACACTTTGGCTTAAATATGGACTTCTTGAGCTAGCCTTGATATTACTACTTGTCATAAGGATTTATCCTTAGAGATTTCTAAATATCTTGACATTAATCTTAAATCCATATTTTCCCAAAGACAACATAGGTAATTATGGCTTCAACCTCATAATTCTCACAAAATGGACATTGTGAAAGTTAAGATGTTTTTGAATTAAATGTTTAGTTTGAAAACATAATCAAGACAAGTGTATGTGGTAAAAATGACCTCATTAATCCAAGATTAAATCAAATGAACACCCCACATTGATGTATGTTCAAACCATTGACTCCCTGAACACAAGCAAATTGAGACAAGGAAAAACATTGCAAACATTGAGTCCAAAATCATTGAGTTTTATGGTCAAAATCATTGGGTCCTATTTCCAAAATCATTTGATTCCTATTTTACCAAAATCATTGAGTTCTTAGGGTTTCATCACTTTAGAGGTAGAACATTTTTCTCACTACCTTGGTCTTGCAAAACAAAGTTTCACTCTAGGTCAACATTGGTCCAAACATCTCACTCACTCCTTCATCAAATTTCATCCTTCACTTCACCAAACTTTGCAAAAAATTCAAGTACACCAACACTTTGGACTTAGACATTTATCAAACCAACCCCTAACTTAGCTCCTTTGTATGTGAAATGAATCCTTTTCCATGCATTTTGTTAAGTTAGTTATCACTTTTGCACTAGTCTATCTCGAAGGTCATAAGTCTACCCTAAATATTTCAAAGTTCATAAACATCCTTTATCCAAACATCAAAAAATCAAAATTAAGTCAAAAGTGTTGTCCCAAAACGTTTGCAAAGATCACTTCCCACATCACCCATATTTTCACCCCCCATTACCATCATTGCTCCAAAAAGACTTAGAGCATCCCTTCTACCTAGATTTGAGTCAACTAGATAATTCAAACATTACAAATTTCAACACACCTCTCCCATTGTTGACCCATAATCTATGGTTACAACAAGATCACAACACAAGAGAATCATGGAGAAAACCAAAGTCTCATCTACCATCAGTGATCCCAATCCTCAAGAATTCAATCCAAGGAGTTATTCTACCCCCTCACAACAAACGCCAAAACCATTGGGGTATGAGATAGAAGACATCACAACAACCCATTTGGACTTACTAGAGAATAAATCATGGAACATCAAGCCTTAGAAAACGTGGCTCCAATTTCCCCATATTTTTTTGCACAATCATTGACACAAGGCTTGACCTCATCTATGATTCAACCAACTACATCCCTGGTACCAAGTCAACCCTTAACATCTAATCTTGCAACTAGGCTAGGAACCAACCTTGGTCTCACTTCATTTCTAGGAACAAACACAACTTTTGGTATTCACAAAACGAACATTCCATTAACCACCAACCTTCCCCAAGAAACAAGTTGGATACCAACCTTTGGAAAACCATTCACAAAACGAACATTCCATTAACCACCAACCTTCCCCAAGAAACAAGTTGGATACCAACCTTTGGAAAACCACTTACATTCCATGATGCCACAACAATCTCGACATCTCGAGCACAACCATCTTCATCCATCATCACAAATACCCCAAGTATGCCTAATGTTATGCAAGGTAATGTGAACCAAGTACCTCAAGTAGCAAAACAAGGGAAAGTTAACACTCTCACACAAAGTCAACCCTTGACAAGTGGTTCCAACAACCCCATTTACACATCGAAACAAGTTGTTACCCAAGATACTCAAGTCAATCCATCATCCACATCAAACCTATCTATCACTGATCCAAATCAAAACAACACCTTGGTTCAAATCCCATCAACCAAGGTAATACCTTAATCACACTTTAAATACAACAAGGGAACCCACTACCCATCGGTCATGGGAACCTTTTTAATCAATGGACTTAAGGTCCTAGTATGCCATTACCATTGCAATATCCAATGACATCATCATCTTTCCCCACAATCCCTCTCACTGTGAAAAATAAAATGGAACCTCAAACTTACATTCCTCCACCTCAATCCAATATCTTGCAAGGAATGTTGAACCAAGGGAATCCCCAAGCTCTCATCAACAATCTGCAACCTAGACAAAACATCAACACCCAAACCTATCGTAGATGTCCCAACCACTAATTGATCCTACATTTCAAGCACATGCATTAGCTTTATATCAAGCACAATAGGCTTACCAACAAATAATCCAACAATAGCAACAACAACAAGCAACCTTAGTAGTGCAACGATAACATCAATCCCAACAAGCAACCTTATCACAACAACAAGAAGAAGCTCATCAAGCAGCCTTAGCAACACAACAACAACATGCTTATCAACAAGCTGTCCAACAATAGCAATAACGACAAGTCACCTTAGTAGCACAACAACAACAACAACAACAACAAAAATCAACCCTAGTGGCCCAACAAGCCCAATAGTATGCCCAAAAATAACAATTGATCGCACAATAACAAGGTTCCTACTATAACCCTCAATAGAACATTGTCAATCCAAACACGTTAGGAACATATACACCTCCACTACAATCACCTTCACAATATCCTACACCACCATACACCCCATACAACACCTTATCATATCAAAATCCCACATACAACCCATCTGTCATCCCAACATATGTTCCTCCACCAAACTTGCGAGATGATCTATCATTGCAATTAAAGGTGTTATCACAAGAAATGCAAGACCTTCAGATGGGCAAGACAAAGAAGCCTCATACACAAAATTTATGTCCTTATCCATTTGATCGAAACATAGCAATGATACCATCCCCTCCTGGTTTTGAAATCCCCAAATTTGACAAATACAAAGGGAGAGAAAGTCCTATGGACCATATCAAAGAGATTAATGTCATGTGCATGGAGATGGCCTATAATGACTCTTACTTAATGCACCTCTTCCCACGAAGTTTAACAAGTCCTACCATGGATTAGTTTTCTCAATTGCCTCTAGGTATTAAAAATTTCCAAGAAATCATTGACAGATTCATAGATCATTTCTCCTTCAATCTTGACATGAACGTAAGCTTAGAAGAGTTGTATACTCTCAAACAAAACAAAGGAGAATCTTTTGCCAATTTCATGTAACGAATGAGGAAAAGAACTAGTAAAAGCAAGTGGCCACTTCTCGATGAACAACAAGTGGGCATTATCATAGCAAATCTAGATCTATATCTATCATTCCACTTAAAAATGCAGTGCATTACCTCTTATGATGAGCTTGTTCCAAGAGACCTTAACATTGAAAGAGCCCTAATCTCACAAGGAAATACTCAAGCGTACAAAGAAAACTGTCCTTAAACTAGTTCAAATGAGAAACCTTGTGTATAGGATAAGAACAAAAACGTAACAAATGATGGTATAGTAGATGCTAAGGTCATACTAAGTGCTCCTAGACCCAATAACAATCAAGTTGCTAACATCCAACTAACTGTGTAACAAAATGTACCACCTTAAAACAATCAGATCAATAACATCAACATGCAACAAAGGAAAACTAGTAATAGGAACAACTATCCCAAACACAAGTACACATAGTTATCAAAACCCATTGAGACAATCATGAAGAAATTGGTAGAGTCAAATTTGATAACACTTCCTAACTTTGAAAACTACCAAGAACCACAAGAGAAGCCATCTTGGTACAATGAGTGTGATCTCTATGACTTTCATAAAATCAAAGGACATAAAACAAAAACCTGCATGAAACTCAAGAATATCATCCAAGATCTCATAGAGAATGATACCTTATATGTTGAAGTTCCAGTTAGAAACCAGGATCTCAAGATATACAAGAACCCTATGCCCGATCATAACAAAGCAAACAACAATGGAAAAGCTAAGGATTACACCAATGTTAAACATACTTATTCCAATGTAGTTTCCTCCTATGATAGCGTTATCATCAAAGGAGCTAGTACGAAATGTGGAGTCACCACATGATGTGGAAAAATAACTGTTCAAGGAGCTGTCCCAACTCAATCGAGGACACAAACTACTTTTCTTGCATCTAATCCTAGCAAGTACAATCTTTTAAATCATATTAAATAGACCCTCACTTAAATATCAACCTTAGAACTCTTGAGATTATCTCCTGCACAAGGAAATACTAGAAAAATCCTTGTCTAAGACATCTGTTCTTGACAACATTGATACCGATCAATTTCAAGCTATGGTAGGGCATATCGCCAACCATCTTCTTACCTTCTCCGAACAATATTTACCATCACAACCATCTCATAACTGTGCTTTACAACTTGAGGTTTTCATTCATAAAAACAAGGTCAAAAGAGTCTTGGTAGATGGAGGTGATGGTCTAAATATTTGTACCCTGTAGTTGATAAAAAATCTAGGCTATTCAGAAGATACTATTGAGAAGACAAAGAGTACCACCATCAAAGCATATGCCAACCATGAACGGGTATCACAAGGAATCATTGCATTTACAATCCAAGTGGGAACTCTTATTGTAGAAACTACATGCCAAGTACTTGATCTTTGTCTTCCATATAACATACTACTTGGCCAACCTTGGATCCATGCTTTGAAAGCTATAGCATCAACCTATCATTAGTGTGCAAAGTTTACTTTTGAAGGCAGAGAAATCACTATCCATGGAGATCCTGAGCCTTTCTACTACTGCAAGAGTCTTGAGGCCAAGTTTTATAAGATCCCACAAATACCCAAAAATAATGAAGGACCTACACCATCAAGCTCATTTATTGACTCATCATCCCTAGCCTCTACCTCAATATCAAAAATACCCATTGTGAAAAGCATACTTGACGTCAAATCAGTAATCCAAGATGATGGTTGTGGAAGATATAAGCTATTGAAAGACACCTTTGTCTTAGGAGAGTTACCTATCTCTCCTCAATTTCATGAGAAACCAACATTTGGCACCAAAGAACCATAAATAATCAAGATGGTAGCTACTACCTTCACCAAGTGGGGAGACTTGAATCAAGAAGATGTCAACAAGCAAGAAATCCTAAACTCCTCTATCAAGATGAATGACCCATTCTTGTTCTTCCCATGGAAGATGACAACAAAGGTCTACAACTAATGCAAAGTATGGGGTATAACAAGAATGAGAAGCTAGGACAAAATGACAATGGTTTACTAGAACCCATCGTACCTGAGAAATGACTAAACAATCTTGGCTTAGGTTGTACTACTAGCAAGGTCACACTTATTGGAAAAGGTATTGCTGCTAAATGAGTTGAGGCTTCCTCTTGGTCACCTACATCGCATGATACAACCTTAGATGACTTTTCCCTTGATGTTGTTGACCTATTTGAGAACAACACCCTCTTCATGATATCAATAACATCCTTTGTCTCAAATGACCAACCAACCTAAATACTCCTAGTATACTCGCAACTCATTGACATGGACCAACAAGGACCACCAGTTCTAGACTTATTCGAAAATGATGAAGTGATATCAAAATTCATGGGACTTTGAGACAACTTATCATGGGAAAATCACAAAGCAAGCTTCAACATAGAGCTCGATATAGGGGCATACTATGGGGAGAGGATTGAATCCTTCAATCACAAAATAAATGAAATGCAATTAACATGCAGATCCTTGAGTGAAAACCACCTAGTAGCACTCTTTGGTCCCAAAATAGTAAAAAAAAGGACACATCTGATGGTGAAAACCTCTCCAAGGCGCCCAAGGATGAAGGATTCAATCTCCCCCTTAGTGCCATGCATCCAAAAAAGTTAATGATACTAGCAAAAAAGGCTACTCTAGTCAATGTGGGAACAAAAGAAGCACCTAAGATCACTTTTTATGCTAAATCCTTGTTAGACGAAGAACATAAGAACCTTGCAACATTCCTTAAAGAGAGAAGAGCCAAATTTTCATGGTAATACATGGATATGCTAGGCCTTGATCCAGAAGTGGTTGTACACCACTTAGCAGTTTATCCTGATGCCAAACTAGTCAAGCAAAAATTAAGGAAGATGCATCCTCATATAGAACTCTTGGTTAAATTGGAACTACAAAAGCTTCTTGACGTTGGATTCATCTGAACGATAGATTATTCTAAGTGGGTTTCAAACCTGGTATTAGTATCAAAACCCACTAGAGGCATCAAAATATGCATTGATTTCAGAGATTTGAACAAGGCATGTCCAAAGGATGATTTCCCTGTTCCCAACATCAATCTCATTATGGATTTAACTAGGCATGAAATTTTGTCGCTCATGGATGGCTTTTCATGCTATAATAAAATCATAATCACCAAAGAGGATCAACATAAAACTACTTTTACTTGTCCACAAGGAATGTACTATTGAAATGTGATGCCATTTGGGTTGAAGAATGTAGGAGCTACCTATCAAAGAGAAATGATCCTCATCTTTCCCGACATGATCCACAAAATAGTTGAAGATTATGTGGACGATATTTTAGCAAAATAAAAGAAGAGAAGTGAGCACATACAAGTCCTAGGACCTATCTTTGACAAACTTGAAGAATACAAGGTACGACTGAATCCAAAAAAGTGTGTTCAGGGTCACATTAGGGAAAATTCTTGGCTTTATCATTTCACAAAGAGGGATAAAAATTGATCTAGCAAAGGTAAAATCCATCCTAGACATGGAACCTCCACAAACATTTAAACATATGAGAGTATTACAAGGAAGGTTGCAGTCCATCAAAAGGTTCATAGCCCAACTATTAGATAAGATTCATTCCTTTTTGCATCTTCTCCATAAAAGGGATAACCTACAAATGGGATGAAAAAAGTGATAAAGCTTTCCAGTAGATCAAGGATTATATATTAACACCTCCAATGCTCATGCCACTAATACCAAGAAATCCACTGATCTCGTACATGTTAGCAACACCAACAACACTAGGAGCTCTTTTAGCACAACATGATGAGAATGGAAAGGAAAGAGCCATATACTACATCAACAAAACCTTGGTAGGCAATGAGATGAAATATTCACCCATTGAGAAAGCATTCCTAGCGGTAGTTTTCACTTCACAAAATTTTAGGCATTACATGTTATCACACCAAATCAAGCTCATCACAAAGATTGATCCATTAAAATATCTGTTATCCAAAGCAACCCTCACAGGACGAATGGCTAAATGGGTAATGATCTTGATAGAGTTTAACATAGAGTATGTGGAGCACAAAGAAATCAAAGGACAAGTGATTGTAGAATAGCTAGCAAAAGCACCCATCTATGATGAGAACCCTTTAATTTATTTGAGTTCCCTGATGAATCAGTGTTCCTTATTAATCTCATAGCTCAGTGGAAGATGTACTTTGATGGATCATTCACCCAACATGGATCAGGAGCAGGAATTATTTTCATCACCCCCAAGGTGATTGCATCCCAAAATATTACAGGCTATCATTCCCATGTACCAATAACATTGTTGAATATGAATCCTTGATCACAGGTCTCAGTATAGCAGTTCAATGGTAGATACAAGAAATGAAAGTCTATGGAGACTCATGGTTGGTTATCAACCAAGTCAATGATGACTATCAAACTAAAGATGACAAGCTCACTCCTTACAAGAAGATGATGGAGAATCTCAAAGATCTTTTTATAGACATAACTTTTGAACAAATTCCTTGCATGAAAAATAGAGCAGTAGATCCCATGGCAACAATCAGATCACTACTAGACATGCTGGACAACATACTCCAATGCGAATTCTTGGTAGAATAACTTCTCGTACCAACTTTCAAAATCCCTGAATCTGAATTCATGTGTGTCATTATTGTTCCTCGATCCTTGTGGTACCATGACATCTTTACTTACCTTAATAGAGGAACCCTTCCATCAGATATCACCCTGAACCTTTAAAAGACCTTTGTCAAAAAGGCATCCTGATTTGTGATCCTAGGTGATACTCTTTATCGTCGAAGCATTGAAGGTACATTACTATGATGCCTTAACCAAGAGAATCCTTAACTGCTTTAGCAAAAGTACATGATGGCATATGTGGGTCCCATTCTAGCGGTATGACATTAGCTAAGAAACTGTTGAGGATGGGGTACTATTGGCCAACCATGGAAAAAGAAGCTCATTAGTATGTATGAAAATGCATCCAATGTCAACAACATGGGGATCTAATTCATGCTCAAGCTCAATAGTTGCAACCAATGATCACATTGTAGCCTTTTTCACAATGGGTACTTGACCTCATAGGAAAAATCACTCCAACCTCATCCAATGACCATAAGTTTATCATAACCGCCATGGAGTACTTTACTAAGTGGGTTGAAGCGATTCCTATGACCTACATAATGAGGAAGCAGATAGCCAAGTTTATCCTGAATTACCTAATTTTCTGTTATGGTGTACCACAAACCCTCATCTCAAACAACATGACACCATTCAAGAATCATGATGTAAAAGAGTTGTGCCAAAGATTCAATATCTAACACCTATTCTCTAGTTCGTACTATCCACAAGGCAATGGCCAAGCAGAAGGAACAAACACAACTATGGACTAAAAATCCTAAATAAAACAATTAATGAAGCTGGTCATGACTGACATTTGTAGCTAAATTCTGCTCTATGAGCTTATCAAACTACTATCTGCACACCTATAGGTTCAACCCCTTTCTCTTTGGTCTATGGATTAGAAGCCATCTTTCCTATTGAGGTTGGGCTCCCATTATTGTGAGTGTCACTAAAAAATTTGATAACCGAGGAAGAATACAGAGTATCTCGACTGAATGAGCTAGAATTCCTAGATGAACGTCATCTTGATGCCCTTAATAACTTGCAAGTATATCAAAACTGACTGAAACATAGCTATAGCAAGAGAATCAAATGTTGGTCATTCTAGGTAGATGATCTTGTCTTAAAGAAAAATCAGAAGAACCTTCCAGATCAAGATAGCAAGGGAAAGTTCGAGCCTAACTGGTTGGGTCCCTTTGTCATCACAACAAGCTACAGATCGCGAGCATACCAATTATCAACCTCTGAAGGTGAACCCTTGCAGGAGCCAATCAACAACTTGCACCTCAAAATTTTTTATGCCTAAACATGAAGAGTGTAAATTAGAAAATAAAAAAAATTAAAATGATCAAAGTGCAAAAAAATGAAAAAAATTAAAGAAAAAAAATTGTCCTCTGGTGAAAACTACTTCGGTGGTGCTTTGGGCAAGTACCCTGGTGAAAACCTGGCAAACAGGTGCCTTGTGTAAATAGAGCATCTCCATCTATTATTTTTCTCTTTTGGCCTATCATTCTTTGAATCACCATTTACCCCTCATCCGCGTCCTTATCATGGCTTGTCATTGTAAGGTATCATGAACTCTTTAGCACTACTTGGCATATTCCCATGGTTAGTCTGTCTTGCCTTTATTGAAGTAGGCTAACATATCACATTGGGGGAAATTCGTTATGCGTCACAATCAAGTTCTTGTATAACTTGAGTTCATGGGACATCTTATCAGAAAACACCAAAAAAATTCATAAAATCTTATCTAGAAAATCTAAAAACATTTGCAAAATCCTATGCAACAAAAATCCAAATTTTTTTAGAAAATTGTAAAGGTTAAAATTCAAAACATCCAAAAAACATCAAAATCCCTAAAAAGGTCGAACATCGAAAAATACAAAAAAAAAAGTCTCTTTGTTGAACTACGTCATCTTTGAGCTTGAATATAGGCAAGGCCATCATTAATGTGCCCCCAAGACATCCTAGGTTAGTCCTTTGTCCATTGTAATTAGCTGTTCGTCTATTCATATCTTTGTCTTGTAAATGAGTCAAGTCAGTTGAACTATGTGGTCTCTGCGTGTATAATGTAGGTAATGCCAATCTTTGATTAGCCCCCGAGGCCCCTAGGATAGGTCTTTAGGTTAGTTTCTTGGTTGAAACTCGAAAAATCTCGCAAAAATCCAAAAACATTCAAATATTCACAAAATCCAAAAACATCGAAACTCATGAAAATCCAAAAAAATCCAAATATCTCAAAAATTCCAAAAAATCCAAATATTTCGAAAACACAAAAACATTCAAAAATTGAAAATCCAAAAACAATAGAAAACGTTCAAAGACCTAAAAAGCCTCAAACATTCAAAAAAACCTAAATAGCCTAAAAAAATCCAAAAATCCTAAACATCCATATAAATTTTTAAGAAAAGACCAAAAACAGCCTCAAAACATTTCAAAATACCAAAAAAATTGAAATATTCCAAGAAAAATCCAAAACCAACACATCCCATTTTGCTTTCACCCGCAATAAACTTTCACCCATAATAAGCGATCATCACCTTCACCCTTTGGAGAAACAAGTAGAAAACAAACATAGCAAGTTGTAAAGTACGAACCCAAAAGCCAAAATCTAAAGTCTAAATCATAGGTAAATGCGTTAATGAAGTTTATAGCAATGACTCATCTTAGCATCATCATCCTAACATCAACCAACCCTCTGATCAACACATCCTAGGATGTATCCTTCTTGCGATGGACATCAGTACCATATATCACCTTAGCTAAACTTAAACTAGGTAGGAGCTATAGATAACACTAACTATTTGTATTTGATATTTTCTTGTGATTTATCTTAATGACCCATTTTGAGGAACTCTCGATGATGTCTATCTAAAACTATTTGGAGAGAAAGGAATGGGACATTGATCATTATCTTTCGTTTGTTGTGCTTGTGGATTCTCTTGTAAAATAATCTTGGCGCATACTTGCTTAGTTGTGTGTAGGAAGGTCATTTAGAGTATGTTGTTGACTATTGCATATGCTTTGGTCTAATATGTTCTCAATTTCTAATTTACATTCCAACGACGTTTCAATATGTCAAGGTGTGAACAAGAACTATCCTATCTACTTGTTGAGTCAAAGTCCATTACACTAGATACAACGCCATCCTAGTTATCAATACCTTGATGCATTGTATCTATGTGTTATATCAAACAATAAGGCACAACGAAAAAATCCCAATCCCAAAGTGTGAGCATACCATCCTACATTTTCATCTTGCATTTTGCATTGTCTCATCACCATCTCTAATAAAGTCTCAATGGATCAAGGAATTGTTGGATCTTTTGAAGCAATCATCATTAATGGTCATTCATTCTTTATTCTTCTATCTTCTCTCCATGCTAACTTGGTATCATGACAATTGACAAAAACATCATCAATGCATCCAACCTACATCCACAAACCATTAACATACATGTATCTCATAATCATATCCAAATAATAACACATCCATCAACATAATCATTGCGCATCACATCATACATTCTGCATTATCATTTGAGTAGTGATGAATAAGATAGATTTGTTATTATAAGCATCTTAAGTTGTTGCATATCATAAGAATTTGCATCCTTACATCCATATGCATACATCATCATCAAAACATGCATAGAAAATACACAAAAATAAATTCATCCATAACATTTGCATCCATAATATTTGTATATCATAATCATCCATCCATATCATATCGTGAAAAGATAATGAAAAATAATATAACATTCCATCCATCCATATCATGATCATTGCATATCACATAGGCATAAAATAAAGTGCATCCATACATAATCATACATAAGCATCCATACATCATCCATACACGAAATAAAGTCAACACATCATAACATGAATCATTCATATCTGTATCATATATATATCAAAAAATGTGTCATGGTACAAAAATCTAGATTAGTGTATGTACATTGATGATAAGTACAATATCCACAAGGCTATCAAAAAGGATCTCATGAATGTATACCAGTAAAAATAATGGGGAAAAATCTAAAAGTGTCTATACATCAAAAAGCTATCCTTGGTGGCAACTACCCTCTCTAGCCTGCCTCTCAGGTTGATCCTCTGCATGGGGATGTGCGTCGCTGTGTTGTGAAAAAATTGGCTGATGAAGAGCCACTAGAACATCTAAGTGATAATGCTGCCTGTAGTATGTAGCCTCTGTGACAACCTCTCTATATAACCGCTCTGACATGGTCCAACCATGTGTGGCTGCCACCATAACCTCGATCTTTTGTTTCCTCACAACCTCCTGATCTCTCTCTCCAGTGACAACTTGCACTCTCTGCAATGCCACATCTCTCTTAGCTATCACCACAATCACCTACTGCCAAGCTTGGTCTCGCTCAATAGTAAGAGCCAAAACTTGCTGGTGGGCCTGGTCCCGCTCACCAGTCAATGCCTGCACCTGTTGCTGAATTTGTGCATTTCACACATCTGGTGGTGGTCTTGGCTACGTTGCACCTATGGCTAAACCTTTGGCTGCACAACCGGAGGAGCCCCTAGAACTTGTCTGTCTTGGCCTTCCTAGCCTCCCTATCCCCTGCCCCTAGCACCTCTACCTCGCTGTCTCCCTTTGGGAGGAGAACTTGTTGGATCTATAAGTTGCCATGGTGGGATGAACCATGCATCGTACATTGGAGTGGTCTGTGCTATGGGTTGGCCCTGATCATATGACAAAGGCTGGGCAACCAACTATTGAAAGCTATCAATGACCTTTGGAGCCAGAATTGTCGGTCCCCATGTGGGAACCTCTCTAGCCAATTGTACAAAAATGGCTTTATAGGCATCATCGGGCCTATTTTGTACATCACCAAACTATTTAGCTACCCTGTTAGGAAGGTACCGTTCAGTCATAGTGTGCTCTCAACCCTACATATAATGGGTCTATTTGGCAAAAAAAAGCTGTTGAATATCATCAAACCATGGCGACATCTATAGCCGTGGGCGCCAGCGGAAAATAATCATATCATCAATCACTCGTCTCTAGTATGGGAGGCCAATCTGTCCAGTGTGCCTGAGTGTGATGGCACCTTGATATCTCCAAATGACGAGATCATTCAACTCCATGTTTTCCATTTTATAATGGGCCAAAGAACAACAATGTGCTCCCATGCCTAGATATGAAGAAAAGTAACACTTGCACCAAGGGATCTCCCATCACAATAAATAAAATCATGCAAATAATTATATAAGGAGGCCAGCATCACAAACCCCCATGCAAAAAGAATGTTGTACAACATCCGCTACCATGCCAAACCCCATCCTAGACTAAAAAATCTGCCCCATCTGTCCAGAGCCACCAAACCTGACATGATGGCTACAACAATCAATATGAAGGTCGGCATGTGACCTCTGTATGTCTCTAAATCAATTTGTGATGTGACCAATGCAATCTAGTCCATCTCCATCACCTCTAGACATACATCAAATCTAACATCGGTGTCATAAATCGCATAATCATCATGGATTGGCAAACGTAATATCTGCCACATGTCCTCCAAGGTAGTTGTTGCCTCCCTTGTCAGAAGATGGAAGGGCGAGGTCTCGCTATGCCATCTCTTGCATAGAGCTATCATCATAGCCAAATGGGTCCTAATAACATGTGTGTATGCAATGTACCACAATCCAATCTCTCCCAGTGCTCTTGGCGCAACTCTGAAAGATCACCTAATCTCTCCAGAACTGTGGGCCTATGCACCCACGAAGCGCACAACCTTAGGAAATCATCAAAATTTGAAGTCATTTGGAATTTCTGACTCAAAAATCACAATAGTGTCACTATATTCAAAATCCAAATAGTGATGCCTGATGCATTTCAAATTTCAAATTGGAAAATGCATCACTAGACAAGCTGGCATCACAACTTATCTTTTGGCCTAACCTAACCCTAGATTTTAAATCGACAAGTGTGTCGCAAAATAAGCCCGTGTCGCCATTTAAAATTGGAAACCCTAATTTTAAATTGAAAGAAGCGTCGCCATATACATATGTGTTGCCATAAATCATTTGGGTGTCGATATATAGCAATGCTGCCAGAATCTAAATTCTAATGCCTAATAAATGCATCAAAATTTCAAATTTCAAATCAAGTTTCGAATTACATATCGGTGGCCTTGCACCTGGAAGTCATTGAAACTCTCGAACTCGATCAGAGATGTGTTGAGGAAGCTCTTGGCGTGCCATTTCGTTGAAGGGTCAGAGCTCAAATTGCAAGAATTCCTTAAGTGTGAATGTACAAATGAATTGAAAATGACCCCTCTTGGCCTATTTAAGCTAGAAAATTAGGGTTTTTTGCCCTAATTTAACCTTAATGATGGGGTTTATTATCATTTTCACTATTTTTTCGAATCTAGACCCTAATTTTGCATCATTTTTTGCATTTTTGGCATTATTCTTGCATCTTGGAACCTTTCTGAACCCTTGGGGCAACTTTTGAACCTTTATCGAGAAATCAACCCAAAATTCAAAATTTCCACCTGATTTCTCGAGGGGGTAGGGAGTTAGTTTTATCCTTCCGTTGAGGCATCTAAAAAAATTAGAAATTTTTTATTTTTTGATTTGGGCAGGATTTTTATCTGAAAAGCGTTATTCTTTGAACTGAAGCAACATGTACCTCGGTTCAAAGAGGGGCAAAATGTAGACACTAAAAAATATCCTAATCGATGTCATACATTTAAATCAAATTTACTAACATCATTTCCTCTTTAATCCATCCTCTTTTCCTTAATTGATTTAATTAGCCTAGCTAATTAATTAATTGCATCATTTTCATCTATTTGACCTAATTAATTAAATTGGGTTAATTTATCTCTTTTCACACTAACACTTCATCTAATTAAATTAAATAAATCAAAATATTTAATTTAATCCCCTAAGTTATCTTATTTAATTAAATAACCCTAAGTTATTTAATTAAATATCATTTCACCCCTCCCCTTTTTATTAAATCATCTAATTTAATAAATATCTCTTAATTCTTCTAATCCCCTAATTATAAAAAATAAACCCTGTTTAATTAGCAATTAAACTAATTTTCCTCTAATCAAAGGGAATATTCCCATGGAATATTCTTTATCCTTTTTTGCACAATTAAAAATTTGTTTTAATTTGTAAAATACCTTTTTCCTCACCAAAAGGAATATTCTAAGGAATATTCTCTCTCCTCTAATCAACCCACTTGACTTCTTGAACAAACTAAGCCATTTAACCCATGCCTCTCATCCCCTTCATCTTGGACTATTGATTAAGATTTTTGATCTCAACCATCGATTCCTCATTTGCTCTCCTATAAATAGATCACTATTTGGAGACAAATGGATCCATATTTCAATTGAAAACTTATGCTGTTGAATTCATATGCACTCATACTCCTATTTACTCACTTTTTAGCTTTTTTTAGTTCATTCTCCTTGCATAATAGCTTAGAGCATCCATTAATGGCTTCCATGCATCCATCTTAGTTTGTATATGAATTAGGGTTTTCATCTTTTAGCATAGTTGTAGCTTAGATTAGCTTAGCAATAGCATAAACTAGGTTTTCATACATCAATCACAAGGGTTTCATTGATTCTCTTCCATAGAATTGACTGAAACAGGCTCACTGATCACAAGATTGGGAAAGGGTCATCATTTCACATCAACACGACACCAATCCCCCACTATAATAAGTTTGAATAGATTAGATTAGGTATTTCAACAACTTTTGTAGTTTAACATGTTAAGTTTTAATGGCTTCCACTTCAATTTACATTGAATGATTTATTGGGATTGAGGTTTAGTGGCTAAATTGCACTTTGATTCCTCATGGATCAAGTGTGGTTAACCCGTACTAATTCATTGGTCACAAGTATAATCATAATAACATTTTAAATATAAATTTACATTATATGAAATATATCATATAATAAATTTAAAAAAACAAAGGTACCTAGTAAAAGTAAAATTTTAAAAAAATCATGCAAAATAGTAAAAAAAGAATAATAATAATGTAATTTGTATTTATAAAATATTATATACAATAAGTATCATTATATTATGTATAATTTAATTTATATTATATAAATTATATATTAAATATTAATTATATATTATATTATTTTTGTATTTAATATTTTTGTATTTACATTTAATAATTTTTAATATAAAATATAATATGTAATGAGCATAATCATAATAACATTTTAAATATAAATTTACATTACATAAAATATAACATATAATAAATTAAAAAAAAAAAAAAGTTGTACCAAGTAAAAGTTTTAAAGGTAAAAAAGGAAAAAAAAACAAGTACTATGCAAAATAGTAAATGAATGGCGAGGATGAATCTAATCATCTAGAAATATTTTTTAGGCAGCTTGAACCATTGATCTAACAAATTAGCTTGTGCACTTGATATAAGGAGTAATAAATATATTATGGTTATTACATCTACTTTTATTTAGATTGATTACAAATTGTTCAACTTGAAATTGTTGCTAATTTTATTTTATTTCTATTGCTAATGCATAAATTTAGTAGAAATAAAATACATGGAATCCCATGAACATGCATAGTATAAGAAATAATATGGAGATAAATAATCTTACATTCCTTTTAAAGTTACAGTTACTTTTAAAGAAACAAAAAATAAAAGTCTAGATTTTTATATAAATCATAATTTTACTTTTATTGTAAAGCATTTTACATTCTTTATTTTGTAGTATTTTTTTTTTGATACTACAGGGGTGTCCCCGCGACCCATCCCAATGGCCCAAAGACCCTTACCTTGGGTACCTGAGGCGAGCTAGGGCGAGACTAGTCCTCGGCAGGTGAGATCCCCCACCCACAAGAAGTACTAGCTCTTAAACCTAGGAGCAGAGTCGAACCCAAGACCAATGGGGAGCAAACCCACTACCCAAGCCAACTTTACTACCTATTCAAGCTTCTTTATTTTGTAGTATTGTTTCAATTGTTTAATTTAAAAAATAAATCTAGAATTAATGTAATTGTATATTTTTAATTACTAATAAATAAATATTATGGATATTATATCTACTTTCTATCTATATTAATTATAAGTGGTTCAATTTTTAATAATATTGTTAAATTTATTTATTTTATTGCTAATTCATAAGTTTTAATATAGAGAAAAAATTAAACAGATTTGAGATCAAATATATACATTCCTTTGTGTTCCTTTTTAAATTATAATTATTTTAAGGAAACAAAAGATGGACATCTAACTTACAGTATAAATCATAATTTTACCTTCATTATAAAACATTTGAAACTCTTTAGTTTGTAGTGTGATTTTAATTATTTATTTTTTGAATATTTCTATTTTTTAAAATTAATATTTTAACTAAATTAAAACAATTGATATACTTAATCAAAGGGAAAGTAATGGTATCTAAATAAATATAATTTATTCCATATAGAAATTTTTATTTTTGTATATTAGATTATAATATTATGAGGGGGCATATATCTAAATTAGAAGTTATCATTTGGTTAAACTATCACAAGTAAATGATCCAAGTGATCAAAATTATACAACGGCCGAATAAAGATCAATCATACCAAAAAATTTAACTTTGATAAATGATATAATACAAAATAAATCACCATTCTCACTATTTAAATACAACTAATTTTATAAAAGATAAGCATAAATTACTTAGGGGCCTAAAAGATAGACTGGGCCCACTTGAAAAGAGAACTCTCACTCCCTACCATATAAAAGTGGAGTCGAGATAATTTTTCAAAGATTCTCTTTATGATAAAATATAGAAAAACATGATTGCATACAAATAGGCTTTACTGGCCTTTAAAAGATAATTGATTACCACTTCGTCATTCAATAAATCCCTATGCTCAACAATCTACTTCTGTTACTTAATACACAATAGGCTCCAAGGATAATTTTTCTTTTAAAATAAATGTTCCTCTCCATCTCCATCTCTATCTTTCTCTCTATCTCTATCTCCTTATCCTCCCCCCTCTCTCTCTCGCTCTTCCCTCCTCTATATATCCATCTTTCTATCCCTACCTCTCCCTATTTTTCCCTCTCTCCTTATTACCAACATAACATGAGCCTATTTATAAGTGGAGCTTGATTATCTTATCAATTAAAAAAAAAATGGTCATGTTTGGATCCATGTAAGTGGATGCATAGTTTATTTGAAGCTATCACTTATCCATTTATACCTTTGTTAGAATATATTACAATGCCCCCTTGAAGCCACATTCACTAGGAAATGTGTATACAAAATATGTGAAAGATCTGATCCATCTTCATTTTCATATCCATCTCTATCTCTATCTTACTCTTTTCCTCTTCCCCCATATTTAACACCTTACCTCTCCCTACATTTCTCTCTCTTCCCCCTCTATCTATCTCTTTATCTCCCCCTCTTTCTATCCCTATCTCTCCCTCTCTCTCCTTCTCTCACTATTGTTCCCTCTTTATATATCTCAATACTTTTCTTTTATCCTCTCTCTATTTCTCTCCCTTACTCCCTCCATCTCTTCTTTATATCTCTCTCCCTCTCTATCTCTCTCTCACCACACACACACACTCCATATTTATCCATCCCTTTCTTTATCTCTAGATCTCTCTCACTCACACACACACAATCCTTGTTTCTTCCTCCCTATATTTATCTCTATCTCTCTATCTATCCTTCCTTTGTCTATCTCTCTCTTCCTCTCTCTATTACTAGTCTCTATCTCTCTATCTCTACCCCTCTCCCTTTCTCTTCCCATAACTATCTCTCTCTCCCTCTCCCTCTCTTTATCTTCCCATATATCTATATCTTCCTCTTTCTCTCTCAATCCATTACCTCTATTTATCTCTCCCTCTATCCATTTCTATTAAATATCTTTAGCTACTTCTCTTTGTTTATCTATCTCTCAATCTTTGTCTCCCTCTCCCCATCTCTCTATAACTCTTTATATTTATATTGTTAGAAACCAAGATCAGATTTGCAAACCAGAAAAATCACCTTCCACAGAAGAGAAAAATGGAAAAAGCAGAGAGGTTGCAAAACAATGTGCAACATAATATTATTCGAGAATTCAATAATTACATGATAATGATTTGCTTTATAAAAGCAAAGATGCATAACCCTAATCTTATCTTGAGCAAAAAGATAGCTCAAATGATAAAGATGAGAATAAATTAACCTAGGAAATAAATAATACCTAAGTAAAGTTATGCAAGTGTAATTAAATATTAATTACACTAACACCCCCCATAAGTGCAACTTAGGGAGACTAACAAAGCATGCACCTGAAACTAAAATGAATGCAAGAAAGCATAAATGGGTCCCAACAACAAGGCTTGATTAGGTACCCAAGTACAAATGCAATAATGAGGTAGAGAAGGAAAACCTAGTGGGACAAAACCCCCCTACAATGAGATGACTGCTACAAAGAAGCATTGGAAGAACACTGTGGAGTAACACTGGAACCACAATCCAAAAATCAAGGATAGATACCTCTGTCTACAAGAAACCAAAACCAGAATCATAATAATGTGATAGCAGACCCGATGCCATGAAACACTGGAAAACTCACAAATTGGAACAACCCTGGAATTTGTGAAGCAACAGTAGATGAGATGATGACAAAATCTGTAAGCCGTGTACCTTGATGCTGATGCTAAACTGTGACTAAAACTCTTCCATGGGAAGGAGTACCAAAAAAGAATCTAGAACATTAACCATTAAAAAATGGCCCTCAAACTGAGAAGAATATGAACTAATGAGAATCAAGAAACATAATCTCTCAACTGAAGTGTGAATCGATGAATCTGATATGTGTCAAGCTATAGCAAAAATGTGTCCAAAAGAAACTAGGAAACCAAATAACCCATACGAGCTGCCAACAAATCAAAATGGATATGGAGATCAAAGTGCATGCACACTCTAATCAGATTATTATGCAAGAAACCCCCCTGATGAAACTTTATCTCAGTTCATTTATTACAATAACCCAATGATTGTAAAAGGAGAGAATTGAAAACATGCATAAACATAAAATAACATGATATGGTACTGAAATGAAGTACAAATGTTCAAGTTTCACCTTTCCAATTGCCAAAACATCCAAGTAATCTCCAAAACACCCATCGGGACAAATCTGGAATAATGAAAAACTTGGGATAGATACAAAAAAAAGTGCATGGACAGTAAGATAGAGCTCCTCAATACCTTTCCAATGCCACAAAGAAGACAAAAATCGGAGATCATGGCAAAAAGTTATGAGCTTGGAATTCCAAAATAAACATATGACTTCAAACAAAAAAAAAAAAGGTAAAAATAAAAATTCTAAAAAATAACCTACACCACTGGAAAGTGCTCAGAACCAGCTTTCTGGTGATATCTTGTTTTCCTGATTTCGATACCGTATGCCCAAGTTATGACCAAAAGAAAAAAAATTGCTCCTTTAGGAAAAATTAGGGCTATGAGGGGCAAAGATGCCGTACGACCGATGATGTCATACTGACGTCAACACTTCACTGTGTTAAATTTGACAGCCATCTGGCCATCGGGGCAAAAAATGCCCCCCTTGCCTAAAAAAAAATTCGGTTGTTTGAATATTTTGGAAACTCATTGGAGTATTTTGCATGTTGGCCGGTATATGTTGTAGCCGATGAAAGGAATATTCGCCCAAAATATTCTGTAGCTGGCAGGGGATGAATGGATAGCCTGGTCCACCATAGGATTGACAGCTGGCTGGAGGGCCCGGTGGGGCTGAGCTTAGAGCTTGGTCGTCTAGATGACCACAGGCTACTTTGGAAGAGCCCGCGGGGGCTAAGGCAGAGCTGGCGGTGGATGAGCGGGCACCGCCTGGTGGCCGCTAGGTGGTGGGAGTCATTTTGAACTGGAGGCGCCGCACAGATCTCAAAAATGACACTTTAAAAAAAAAATTGATTTTCGTGCTTCGATCTGTGTTGGGGAGGCCGTTCGACCCCCCAAACAATTTTTTTGCCTTTCGGACCAACTTCACCAAAATCGATGAAAAGAAAGGCATTCTTAGGGTTTTTGGCCGCTGCGAATGCAATGGTGACCTCCATTTGTGCTCAAATTGCTCCAAAAATTTGGCTACCCCTAGATCTTACAAAAAATATCTGAGCTTGAAACCCTCATAGATTCGACAAATGATGGCCAAAATCTATAAAATAAAAGTCAATCCTGGATTTTTCCAGTGCTTTGAATCCAATGGTGAAGTTGGATATGATCCAAAATGCCTCATGAATGAACTCAAGGCATGATACCCTCGAGGAATCTCGAACAAACCCTACAATGATTTTCTCAAAAATATGAGAAGGGGTTGCAAATCAAGGCTCTAATACCATGTTAGAAACCAAGATTAGATTTGCAAACTAGAAAAATCACCTTCCACAAAAGAGAAAAAGGAAAAAAACAGAGAGGTTGCAAAACAATGTGCAACATAATATTATTCGAGAATTCAATAATTACATGATAATGATTTTCTTTATAAAAGCAAAGATGCATAGCCTTAATCTTATCTTGAGCAACAAGATAGCTCAAAAGATAAAGATGAGAATAAATTAACCTAGGAAATAAATAATACCTAAGTAAAGTTATGCAAGTGTAATTAAATATTAATTACACTAACATATATCTCTCTATCACTATATCTCTCTCCATCTCTCCCTCTCCCTCTTCCTTTATATATATCTATCTCTTCATCTTTAGCCCCCTCTTCTTCTTCATTTATATATTTCTATCTCCTTATCACTATCTCCCTATCTCTATCTTTATCTCTCCCTCTAGGTCTATCTCTATCTCTCTATCTACTTGTCTCCCTCTTCCTCTCTTGATCTATCTTTATTTTTACCTCTATCTTCCTTTCTCCCTCTCTATCTCTAAACATGTCTCCCTTTATCTATCCATCTCTCTCCATCTCTCTCCCTCTCCCTATTCCTCTATATCTATATCTCTTTACCTCTTTATCTCTATCTCTCCATATTTCTTCTTCCATCTCTCCCTCTATCTCTATATCACTATTTCTCCATCTCTCTACAGCTATAGCCCCCCCCCTCTCTCTATATGACTTTCTATATCTATTTTTATCTTTATATCTCTTCCTCTCTTATACTCTCCCTCTCTATATATTTAACTCTTCCATCTTTGTCTATCCTTCTCTCCTCTCTATAAGGTCCAAAAAACCCACTTACTAATTATATCCCTTAATTTCCAAAATAGAATAAAATAATTATAAAAAGGTGTAGAAAAGAGGAATAATTAAATTACTTTATTATTAAAAGTAAATTCATACATTAATGAGTTAATATGTCAAACAACACAAGGCCATGCCTTTACATAATCTAGCCATGAAGGCTTACACAAAGATATGCAATACACATAAATTCAAATACTGTAATGCAAGTTAAGGAATCAACAAGATCATCAATTCATCCACAAAAGAACCATAACACAAAGAATTTCATGAGTGGAAAACCCTCGTAGGGATGAAAAACCACTCGTAAAAATGCCCCACTGGCTTAATAAAATGTCTCATTAGTTACAAGATGCCTCTCTGGCAATGATCAAATTGTCTTGCTGACCTGACCATTTACAACTTCATTACACATTTCTGACTAATAAAGTCTTAAACTATAGAGGATCACTCTATTTCTCTACATAACATTTATGTATCAAGATTAACCTAGATCTCATCCTCCAACAATGTAGAAAAAGAAAATGCATATACAACTTCTAAAACATACTTCATCCCAAGAACATCCAATTTGGAAACAATAGGAAAGTCTATATAAAACCAATGATTCAAGTTCATAGTTTACTCCATAAGAGACAATGATAGGAGTTTGAGGTCTATCTATCTCACAACACTTTTAAGAAACATTCCAAAGATCTTATAAGTCTCATCATATTTTACATTCAGGGGCTTAACTCCACAACTAATTGACTTGATGTGCTTGTCAAGGGTTTCTCAAAATTTTACCAAAAGTATAATGAGATACTTAACTAAGTAAATCGATAGCCAAGAGGTCTTTAATTCAATAATTCATTTCTAAGAAGACACTAATTCTCCAAACTTGTACTTAAGTCAAATTCACAACTTCAATTATTGACCTGTATTATTTCCCATAAGACAAACTCAAATGTTGTCAAAACATTCTTTCTATTTAACTTAGTTGGAAGACTCTTTTCTTTCTAAATTATAGAAATTGAAAAGATAATAAATATGAATATGCCATTCCCTATAAACACAAATGATGCGACCAACAATTTTATCTCAATTCAAGCTAACAAGATTATACAAGCTACCTAAATGAAATAAATTTTAAGTTAAGATGTTTGAGTTCAAAGTATCACTATTATGAGATATTAGAGCTATGAAAATATTAAAGCAGTGAACTTTCTCTTTAAGTTTTTTTCTAAGTCAACATAGATTATTCGCATAACCATGAGACTTTAAAAGAAAACATAAGTATCATTAATAAAATTATTGATATAAGTTTTAAAGGTCCTTCTTTACCTTCACTTCTACTAATATCAAGTATAATACCTAAATATATATTATTTATGAACATCAAGCCTTCATATCTTTCTAGTTATTCTCAATTAAAATATCATTCTATTTTTATAGTCTCATAGAATAGTTTGATGAATAAAATTAGAAGATATTCGATTTTACTGAAAAAAATCAATGAAAGACTTAATGATTTCCATACCAAGGGTAAGACTTCTAAATTAAGAAATTTTCTTATGATAGCAAGGTTTATGCTACAAGTATACTGGATAAAAAAATGAAATTTACTAGAATACCCTAGTTGCAAGGTAATTTTCTACATTCTCAAATGCGCTATTTATGAAATTGCCTGCAATAAGTAGGAAATTAATGAAGATTCACTAATGGAATCTAACTCAAGCTAAATTCATTTAACTAATCTTCAATATTCGCAACAAAATTGAAAAAATAATAAGAAACATGAATTTACTTCTGAGATGACTCAATTTATAGTAATGTCTTTCAACAACAACTTTATATAACATAGAATCATAAAGACTTAATTGGATTTCCTAATACAATTTACAAATATTTGCAATAACGAGTTCAAAGTTACTATTGTATTTGAAAGAAAATGTCTATCATAAAGCATTATGCTAATTTTTCTTTTTTTGACTAGATAAAAGATTTATTATGCTCTCCATAATTTAGGCAAAGGATCCTGTTATAATGGTCATTTTTATTCAATGTTTCTTGGTTTGTTCCAACAAAAAGTTGAGTTATCTCATCATCACAAAGAAATCTTGTTTACAATCATGGGATGAATGGGGGAGGAGATGGACTTCCCCATAGGGGATGCTGCCTGTGGAGGGGCGACTGCCTCCATTGATAGCCTTGTGGGAGGCGTTGGCTGGGAGGCTTAGTCCTCCATATTATAACATGCTTCCCTTTCTATTACACAATACTTCAATGAAATAAAATTGAAATTTAATACTTTTCAATTTGTCCAAATAATAAATACAATAATAATATTATATATTTACATATATATATATATATATACAGTTCTATATATATGTAAATATGTAATATTATTACATTCTAGAATTTTAAATTTAATTTAAAAAGGAAATTTGCAATCTTGGTACAGTATGTTTGAAATTCACTCCTAAAATTTATAGCAGCAGGGTATAAATGCATATAAAATATTATATATATATATATATATATATGTTTATATAAGTATACATATAGTTTTATATAAAAAGAATAGGAAAAAATATAGCTTTGTACAACCAAAAATGCTGAATCCCGTACAATAAATAGAACATTAAAACACTAATCTAAATTTGAAACTAACATTCAAAAAGGTTTCAAGAGAGAAGTAAATCTTTCTACAGACAATCATCTTTTACACATTTTGTAATTAAAATGCATTGGAAAAGAATTGAAAACCTAGAAATCACTTTTAGTTTGAGTTGCCTCTTCTTGTTTCTCTTTTTCTTTTTCTTGATCTGCTAGAAGTCACTTTTTGAAGATCTTCTTCTTCTCTTGATTTTCTTGTATTCTTTTCTCTCCTTCTTTCCACCGTTTTAATTTACTATCCTTCAAAAACCTTCTACCTGACACCCATTTTTTTCAGTTATTGTTCTTGCAGAGAAAATAATGATCAAGATACTATTGTGTTTCCATTATTGATTTTCCTTCTTTTAAAGATTTCTCCCGAATTTCCATAACCTAATCTTGAAATTAAAAATATTATTTCTTTTCATGCATAATATTTATCCTCAGTAAATAATAAAGAAATGCCATTTAATTGCAAATAAAACTAATATTAAATAACAAATATGATTTATAATCTTTGCATTACAATTATCTTTAAAACAATAAATATTAATTCTAATTTCAAATAAAATCAATAAATGATTTAGAACTATTTTTTAAATTTCTTCTAAGAGAATTAACATTAACTAACATTTTAGGTCCATTCAAAAACCCGCTTTTGGGTTCATTCAAAACCTGCTTTTCCCTCAATCAAAACATTAACTAACATTTAATTAAATAAACAACTATAATCTTCCTTATTGAATAAAATAATACACAATCATAACTAAATTATGCAAATGCAACTATATGATTTCTAAGAGTTTGTGCTGTTTTCCTTTCACCACAAGTTGCTTGCAGTCCTATTATGCACATGAGTCAAAATTTGGTCAATGATCATTAGAATAGAATTATAAATTACTTATTGAAAATAGGGGCCGTGACACTCTCTCTTTATATCTCCCTTTCCTCCATATCCCTCTCCTTCTCCTTCTCCTTCTCCATCTCCATTTCCATCTCTATCTCTATCTCCCTCTACTTCATATCCCTCTCCCTCTCCTTCTCCATCTTTATCTATGTCTCTATCTCTATCTTCCTCTCTATTTTATCTCCTTGCCCCTCTTTGTCTCACTTTCCTCCCTCTATCTCTCCCTCTCTCTCTCCCTCTCTCTCTCCCTCTCTCCCTATTGCAAACATAACATGATCTTATTGGTAATGGATTATGATTACCTTCATGATTTAGAGGTTTTCTTCAATTGTGTTTGGATCCTTGTGTAAGTGGATGCATAGTTGATTTGAAGCTATCACTTCTCCATTGCTACCTTTGTTGCACAAACAACATCATTTGCTAAATTTCCTACCAATTGACCTCATGTACTACACAAATGTATGCAAAAAATAGACCAAAATTTACCTTTATTTACCATCCACACCTCTTTGGCATACCCATTGCACAATAAGGTGCGATTACTAGTATAAAAATATTATTGTAAATATATAAAAAAAGAATAATATAACAATATAATATTGAAAATTCTAATATTAATAATATAAATATGTTAATTAAAATATATTAAGATTTTTTTCATATATAAAATAATACAAATATTAATAATAATATAATATTATTAAATTATAATTCTTCTTAGAACTTTGTAAGGCTTGTAAAAATAGAGCTTAATTTTAAGATAAAAATGGCACAAATAGGCGAGGAGGAGCGAAAAAGAGCAGGTGATCTGAATGAGAAGTAATGGGGCTTTATTGAAGAGGAAAAAAGATCATGGGAAGGATTAGCAGCAGAGAGGAGAACGAGGGAGAACACACATATTGCAATAGGTGTATGTGGGTGGATCGATGTCATCCAATGAACCGAAGGAATGGAACTCACAACATGGGATCGCAAGGACAAAGAATGAATAATTACCAATGGGAAGAAAGAACTAGAGTGACACTCCCATGGTTGAGTTCAAGTAGATGAGCTTGGAACATAAATGAAATGGTGCAGGATCAAAAAATGCTCGAACACAACACACATCCGAATGATCGAGGTGGTTAGAGATGGAACAATACATGGATGGATCTGGGAAAAGAGAATTCCTAGGGAAGATACATCAACTAACTGGAGGGACAAAGTGAATGGAAATAAAGAATAAACAAGCAGACCTTAGAAAGGGAAGGAGAAGGTGATCGTAGAGGAAGGACCTTCACACCAATACGTGAACTAATTAGTAAGTCCCCCCCTTCCAAACCAGCTAAAAAATTCAATTAAAATAGATAAGGACCCGGTAAAAAGTGCAGTTGATAGATTAAAAGAAAGAGGAATTTTTCTCAAATGGGGGCTTGGTGAGATATAGTGGACATAGGTAAATGGTGCTATGAAAAATGGGGGAAGAGATTGAAAATTAGGGAAATACCAAATGAATTTTTTCTAATAGAATTCCTGTCCAAAATGAAAAATGGCATGCCCCAACTAGTGGCCCTCACTATTTAGATGGTACTGGGATGCACATGATTGATTGGTACCCTAATTTCAATCCATGGAAACACAAAACCATAGAGGGGATTGTATGGGTTCGACTATATAACCTCCCGAAAAAACTTTGGGATGATGACACATTGCTAGAAATTGGGAGAAGCCTAGGATCCCTCATAGTAGTGGAAAAAAATGATGAAGACAAGTGCTTGGGCACCTACATAAGATTTTTTTGGGATTAAGACCCAACCAAACACTACCTCAAGAGATAGATATTTATGAAGAAGTGCGATCCTGGATCCATAAAGTGGAAAGGGAAGATTGGATGAAACTATGCCCCATTTATAAATCTAAGCAACATGGTAAATTGGAGTGTAGTTCAGTAGTGGAGGAAAATAAAGAAAGAAAATACAAATGGGGATTTGGCTATTAAGAATCAGTAAGGATGACCACACAACATCAACATCCAAACCACAATGAAGGAAAGGAGACTGAGGAATGAATGATCATCCAAAGAGAAAGTGGGGATCAAGGGGACAAGCAACCTGTAGATAACCTGACAATTGTAGAAATGTTTGGTGACAAATATATAGGTGAACAACTAGAGAACACTTATTATACCAAGGAAACAGATGAGTTGAGGACAAAAATGGGAGCATCAAAGGAAGCTCTGTATGGTGAGGCAATGGAAAACCTAGGGATAGGGCTGGGGGAGAATGAAAATGAGGTAGAAGAAGTAGAAGAATGGGAAAGGGAAAGTGTAGATTGCCCCACAATGGAGGGAGAGGAGAGTGAGGGATAACAATAATCTAAGGATGAGGTGATGGTGAAGTTGAGGAAGGTGATCTGGTGGAGGAAAGGATGCTGGAGCATACTCAATCAAAAATAAAAAAGCTGAACATTAAGAAAAATGGAAAAAGGGGAATAAAAACAAACAAAGAAAAAATGGAGATTGCAACAAACTCTGTAGGACAGATGAAACTAAGATCAGGGAAGGATTACATCCTTCCCTAGGGATAATGAAGCTCATAACATGGAATGTTAGGGAATTAATGCCCCTGAAAAATGGCGTATGGTCAAGTTCCAAATTGACCAATCCAAAGCAAACATACTCTTACTACAGGAGACCAAGTGGAGCAAAGAAGAAAGTGATAGAAGATTGAGTATTTGGAAGTAGTGGAAGGGAGTTTTTGTGGGAGTGGATGGTTTAATAATAGTAGGGGGAGTCATTATGGAGGAAGGGAACTAGATAATGATCAAATGCAAGGGCCTAAAAAGGAATGAGCAATTTTTTTTATTATAAACGTGTATGGTCCAATCTCTATAATTGGCAAGAGGGAACTATGGAGGAAAATAGCCAGATAGATCAAAAATCACAAAAATGAAAAGGGTATTATTGTAGGAGAATTTAACATGACTCTAAATAATGAAGAGAAAAAAGGGGGCATAGGTATAATTACCAACATCCAATGATATTTTTAGGAGTTTGTTGACAACATTCAACTAATGGACATGCAGACCAGGAATGGTATGTTCACCTATTCAAATAGAAGGAAGGGTTTTACCAACATAGAAGAGAGACTGGACATATTTTTTACTTTGGGGGGATTGGAGGGGAACAACAAGCAAACATGAAACCATAATATTGTTGTTCACAAGGTCAGACCATTTTTTGGTGCAACTACTCCTCGAGCATGATGACCCTCCCAGAGGAACCCATTTAAATTTGAGAACATGTGGTTAAGGCATGAACATTTTCTGGACCTGATAGGGAGATGGTGACATGAAATTGATGTAGGAAACCATTCCAACCTCTTCAGAATCAACAAGAAATTGAGCTAAATCAAAGTAAAATTGAAGGAATGGAATAAGACACACTTTAAGATCATATTCCAAGAGAAAGAAAGATTGGAGCAAGAATTAAAGGAATTAAATGAGCATATCATCATCAATGGGATGGAGGAAAATGACTATGAGAATGAAAAAACCCTAAAAAATGAGCTAGTGGAAATCCTGAAAAGAGAAGAAAGATTTTGGAGACAAAAGTAAAGAGAGACATGGCTAAAGGAGGGGGATAGGAATACATTTTTTTTTCATAAAACAACAATAGCAAATCAAATTAAAAATAGAATAACAAAAATCAGGAAAGAGAATGGGGAAATGACTCAACTCATGGAAGAAGTAAACAATGAAGTAGTAAGGTTCTTTGAATAAATTTTAAAAAATGAGGCTCCAAACAACAAACCTATAAGGGATAGAATTCTAAGCAAAATACCAAACATCATAAGGGAGGAATAGAACAAATTCCCATTCCATAAAATCAACTAAGAAGTAAAGGCAGCCACATTTCAACTCAATCCAGATAAAGCTTTTGGCCTTGATGGGTTTCTAGCTAGGTTCTTCCAAAAATTTTGGGATACTGTTGGGGATGATTTGGTAGCAGATGTCAAAGAGTCAAGGAGAAATATGACAATGTTGGGGTCATTAAATCACACCTTCCTTGCCTTGATTCCCAAGAAGAATGACCCACAAGTCATGAGTGACTTTAGGCCAATAGCCTTATGCAACACAACATATAAATTAGCCACCAAGATGATTTCCAATAGGATTAAAGGTGTTCAAAAGGGCATGATAGCTAACGATCAGAGTGAATTTTCCCTAGGGAGATCTATAGCAGAGGGTATCATCATCGTACACAAAACCATCCACATGGCTAGAAAGATAAGGGAAGCCTGTATGGTCCTAAAGCTTGACATCCTCAAAGCTTATGACTTGGTGGAGAGATAATTTTTTTTGAAGGTCCTGGAGAAGTTTGGTTTTGATGGTAACTGGATTAATTGGATGAAGAGCTACATCTCGACGACCAAATTTTCAATTCTAGTGAATGGGGCAGCACATGGTTTCTTTGCCACATTGAGGGGTTTAAGGCAAGGGGACCCCATCTCCCCAAAGTTCCTATTCATTATCATGGCCAACATTTTGGGAAGAGGCATTAACTCTTTGAGGGGAGAAGGAAAGTGGATGGGGGTTCTAGTTGCAAATGGTTTGGACATAGTTACACACCAATAGTTTACCGATGACACAATACTATTTGGGGTTGCAAGTAGGAAGGAAGCAAGAGCCATCAAAACATTCCTGGATGAATATGACATGACATCAGGGAAAAGCATCAATTGGAGGTGTCGATGGGAAATACCTATATGGGATGAATTACGCTTGATCCATGACGAATCAAAGCATAACATAGCCACCAATACTCAAATCTCAACAAGATCAATCAATAAAAATTGAAAGTAAACATTTTATCAAAAAACCTAACATGCTAAATTTATGAAAGCTTTAGAGAAAACATCTACTCTAATCTATTGAAACTTTATCTTGTTGTGGAATTGGTGTCGCGTTAATGTGGACCGACGAACCTTTCCCAATCCTGTGATAGCGAGCTTGTCTTAATCGATTCTATGGAAGAGAATCGATGAAACCATGGTGTTTGATGCGTGAAATCCTAAATTATGCACAAAATGAACATGATGCAAGCTAAGTTACCATGATTTTATGCTATAAATGATTTAATTATTCAATTTATAAGCTAATCTAAGCTAATATAAACTAATTTAAGCTAAAAGAGGAAAACCCTAATTTATTTACAAACTAAGATGGATGCATGGAAGCCATTAATGGAAGCTTGAAGCTATTATGCAACTAAAACAAACTAAAAATAAGCTAAGCGTATGCAAATTGAGAGTATGAATGTGAGTAAATTTAACAACATAAGTTTACAATAAAAGATGGATCCATTTGTCTCCAAATAGTGATCTATTTATAGGAGAGAAAATGAAGAATGGATGGTTGAGATCAAAAAGCTCAATCAATGGTTCAAGATGAAGGAGATGAGAGGCATGGATCATGGATTCTAATCAACGAATGAGAATGCAAGATGAATGTTAATCAAAGGCTCACAATTGCCTCAAACAAACTCACTTTTGACCTACTCACATAGGTCAAAGGTAACTTGTTTAGGAGGTTGAAGGGTTAACTTGCTTTTGAAGCTAAGTGAGTTGATTGGAGAGGGAATATTCCATTAGGGTGAGGAAAAAGATATTTTACAAATTAAAACAAAGTTTTAATTGTGCAAAAAGGGATAATGAATATTCCATGGGAATATTCTCTTTGATTAGAGGAAAATTAGTTTAATTGCTAATTAAACAAAGTTTAATTTATGAAATTAGGGAATTAGAAGAATTAGATGATATTTTATTAAATTAGATGATTTAATAAATAGGGGAGGGGTGAAATGATATTTAATTAAATTACTTAAGGTTATTTAATTAAATAATATGACTTAGGAAATTAAATTAAATATTTTGATGTATTTAATTTAATAAGATGAATTGTTAGAGCGAAAAGAGATGAATTAACCCAATTTAATTAATTAGGCTAAATAGACGAGAATGGTGCAATTAATTGATTAGCTAGGCTAATTAAATTAATTAAGTGAAAAGCGGATGTATTAAGGAGGAAATGATGTTAATAAATCTGATTTAAATATGACATCGATTAGGACATTTTTCAATGTCTACATTTTGCCCCTCTTTGAAGCGAGGTACCTATTGCTTCAGTTCAAAGAATAATGCTTTTCAGATAAAAAATGCCGCCTAAATCAAAAAATAAGAATTTTCTAAATTTTTAGATGCCCCAACGAAAGGATAAAGCTGACTCCCTACCCCCTCGAGAAATTGGGCAAAATTTTTGAATTTTGGGTTGATTTCTCGATAAAGGTTGAAAAGCTGCCCCAAGGGTCTATAAAGGTTCTGAAATACAAGAATAATGCCAAAAACACAAAAAATAATGCAAAATTAGGTCCAAATTGGAAAATTTGGTGAAAATGATAATAAACCCCATTAAAAAGGTTAAATTAGGGTAAAAAACCCTAATTTTCTAGCTTAAATAGGCCAAGAGGGGCCATTTTCAATTCATTTGTGTATTCACACTTAAGGATTTATTACAAATTGAGCTCTAACCCTTCAATGAAATGACACACTATGAGCTTCCCCAACACATTTTTGACTGAGTTCGTGAGTTCTAGCGGCTTCCAAGCACATGACCACTAGTATGTGATTCAAAACTTGGTTTGAAATTTGAAATTTTGATGCATTTATTAGGCATTAGAATTTAGAATTTGGGGGCGTCGCTATATAGCAATGCCCAAACTTCAATCAGTGACACCCAAATGATATGTAGTGATGCATATGTTTAGGGCGATGCTTTTCCAAATTTTATTTTAGGGTTTCAAATTTTAAATGGTGATGCGTTTGTATTTGGCGACACATTTGCCGATTAGAAAGTCAAGGTTAGGTCATTCCAAATTCTAAATTGTGACACCATTGTCTAGCGATGCATTTTTCAATTTGAAATTTGAAATGCATCGAATGTTGCTATTTAAAATTTGAATTTAGTGACACATTTATGATTTCCAAGCCAAAAATTCCAAATAAATTCAAATTTTGATGATTTCCTAACACCGTGGGCTTCATGGGTGTAGGAGGTCTTCCCACCATTGATGTTGAGAGAGCACATTCCCACAATACTGGAGAGATTGGGTGATCTATCCGAGTTGCGCTAGGAGCACTTGGGAGAGATCAAATTGTGGTATATCATATATGTACCTATTGTGAGGACACATTTGGCTATGATGACAACATTGTGTGAGAGATGGAACAAAAAGACTTCGTCTTTCCACCTTTCGATGGGAGAGGCGATAGTGACCTTAGAGGATGTGTGGCAGATATTGTGGTTGCCTATCCACAGTGATCACATGATCTATGATCCTGATGCCAGATTGGATGCCTGCTTCGAGGTGATGGAGATGGACTGGATTGCATTAGCCACATCACAGATTGATTTAGAGACATACAGGGGTCACGTGTCAACGTTCAGGTTGATTATTGCGGCCATCATTTCAAGTTTGGTGGCTCCAGACAGATGTGGCCGATTCTTCAGTCTAGGTTGGTGCTTAGCTTAGCAGAGGATGTTTTACCAAAGGACTCTTTTTGCATGGGGGCCCATGATGCTGACCTCCTTGTACCATGATTTACATGACTTCATTTTTTATGATGGGAGAGCCCTCGGTGCAGGTGTGACTCTTCTTCATATTTGGGCCTGGGAGCACATTACAATGCTTTGGCCGATTGTACAGATGGCAGACGTGGAGCTAGATGATCCCATTGTATGGAAATACTAAGGTGCATTACACTCATGTACATAGGATAAATTGGACTCCCATACTAGTGACGGGTGATAGATGATATTATCATGTTTCAATGGTGGCCTTGGCTTCAGATGTCAACCTAGTTTGATGATGTGTGATCAATTTTAAGTGTAAAATATTCTAACAAATTAAAACACACCAATAAAACATTAGATCAAAGGAAACTAATTTAAAAGAAAAAAAAACTCTTAAACTTGTAGCTCCTTCGAAAGCGTCCTATTTTCCTCTATCTCCAGTGTTTTGCTGAATCTAGCTTGCTCTCAGAATATATGCTAGGCTCAACAAAATGATCTCCTAGAGAATGAGATTTAAAATAAATGCATGCTTATGCTAAGATGCCATTAACAAGACTAAAAATGATAGCTAAAATATGAGATTACTAAATGTAATGATTGCAAAAACTGATAAATGCTAGATGATATTAAAATAACATGTGCATGTGAATGTAAGTATATGCAAGTGTAACCAATGCTTGGATTCACAGAGGTATTTATAGAGTTTTGGAAAGACTCTGATTGGCTGATGTAATCAATGGTTAAGATCAAGCTTGTTAAGATGAATGGTGAGAGATTTTTGAAAGGTGAGAGAGAAATGGAATGTTTCCTTCTACACAAATTTTCTCTTTCAGATCTAAGGGAAAGTTTCCATTTGAGAAGTGAGTAGGAGATAAGTCTCATAATTAAATAAATTTATTTAATTACATGTGATGGTGAATTTAGAAGTTTCCATAATTAAATATTTAATATCTAATTATGTGTGAGAAGATCATAAAAAAGCGTTTAATTAAATATATAAAATACTTAATTAAATATGAAGTGAAGAAAGTTTCTAATTAAATATTTTAGAATATTTAATTATGTGAAGAATGGAAAGTTTCCATTTGAGAAGTGAGTAGGAGATACGTCTCATAATTAAATAAATTTATTTAATTACATGTGATGGTGAATTTAGAAGTTTCCATAAGTAAATATTTAATATCTAATTATGTGTGAGAAGATGATAGAAAAGCATTTAATTAAATATATAAAATACTTAATTAACTATGAAGTGAAGAAAGTTTCTAATTAAATTTTTTAGAATATTTAATTATGTGAAGAGTGAGGAAAGTTTCTAATTAAATATTTTAGAATATTTAATTACGTGAAGAGTGAGGAAAGTTTCTAATTAAATATTTTAGAATATTTAATTATGTGAAGAGTGAGGAATTATAAAGTGTTTAATTAAATATTTAGAATATTTAATTAAATGTGAAAAAGGTATTTAGAGGAATATCATTTGAATTTAAAATTCAAACTTATGATAATTAATATAAATAAATTATAAAATCTATTTAATTAATTAAGAGGAATATGGAAGATGGTAATAATTAAATAAAGTTATTTATTTAATTAAGGTAGAAGAATTATAAAAGTGAACAATATAAATAAATAATTAAATTTATTTATATGTAGATGACTTTAGAAGATTAATTAAATAATTTATATTTAATTAATTAACAAGCTTGATTAACCATGACCATTTTTAGACGTATACAGATGATATACAACAACTTTACTTTGCTCAACAGACTCAATGTATGCAGGGTCGAGAGCATACCATGATCAAGCGGTACCTTCTTGACAGAGTAGCTAGACAATTTGGCGATGTACAGGACATGCTTGATGATGCTTACAAAGTGATTTTTGTGAGATTAGCTAGAGGTCCTGACCTGGGGACCAATGATTCTGGCACTAGAGGTCATGGAGAGTTTTTGCCAGTTGGTTTCCCAACCTTGGGCATATGATTAGGGTCAGCCGAAAGCGTAGACCGCTCCAGCTTATGATGCACGGTTCATCCCTGTAGACACTTGAAATATCCTAATCGATATCATGCACTCGATTCTGATTAACTAACTTTGATTCTTCCTTGATCATTTCTTTACTAACCAATTAATTGAATAATCTTTATTTAATTAATTCATCAAATTCCTCCTTTAATTAAATAAACCAACTTTATTTAATTAAATCCTAATATTCTCTCTTTGATTAAATAAATAAACTTTATTTAATTAAATCCTAATGTTCCCTCTTTGATTAAATAAATCAACTTTATAATTAAATCCTAATGTTCTTCATTTGATTGAATAAATCAAATTTATTTAATTAAATTACTAATCTTCCAATATCCTCTCATTCGATTTAAATAAATTCAAGCATTTAAATTAAATGTCACAATCAAACTAATTTCATCTAAGTTAATTAATCCTAAATTAATTAACTCCTAACACTAACCACCCATTCCTCTAGCTTTTGCAAGTTGCACATGTAAATCAATTTATTTGATTTACTAATTACCCTATTTTCATTCAAATATGGCATATTCTTGGAATATTCCACCCATTTGAAATTTCCCTCTCAAAGTACTTTTATCTTCCACCTTTGCATTGAAGGCTCTTACATCGCATTGAAGGCTCTTACATCCCCTCTTACACAAGTCACCACTTCAAATTCAAATTTCACCTACATGCATTTAACGTGCACATTGTTCAAAATGTGCTCCACTCTCCTTCATTAGCATGTTGACAAGTGGCACAATGCCATTGGTCCCTTTTTTAATCCCACAATATTCCTATTCTTCAATCTTCAATCCTTCTCCATTATAAATAGAAGCCTTCTCTATTTATTTGGGATCCACAATCATCCAGAAGTTGACACGATTTCATGCAAGGTTTTTATCCACAAGTTCATCCATATTTTCATCCAAGTTAGCATATAATTTATCATCCATAGCTAGGTTATTGGCATTTTTCATCAAGAATCACACATCTATCATCAAGCTTATCAAGGAATTGGGAAAGGGATTCTTTCCACATCAAAGAAGCACCAATTCCCCCATGGGATGCTAGTTTGAGCATTAGAATAGGATTTCATTAGTAGTTTACTTCATATTTTTCTTTGATTTCATATTCTTGTGTTTGAATGAAATTCATGGTGAAGGCTTGTTTACACTTGTTTATGGACTAATGTTTTATTATCTTTTCATGTTTGAGAAGGCCTAGGCAATGCATTCTATAGATACAAGTTTATTATCCACAATTTTATCCACACTTTCATCCAAAGTTAGCATAGAATTCATCATCAATAGCTAGGTTATTGTCAATTTGCATCAAGAATCACAAAGCTATCATCAATATTATAAAGGAATTGGGAAAGGGCTTGTTTCGACATCAAAGAAGCACCAATTCCCCCACGGGATGCTGGTTTGAGCATTTAGAATAGAATTTCATTAGTAGTTTATTTGATTACTTTACTTTGATTTCATGTTCTTGTGTTTGAATGAATTTCATGGGGAATGCTTTTTTAAACTTTTTTAAGGACTAATGTTTGTTTGTTTGTCCATTTTTGAGCAGGTCTAGACAAAGCATTCTATATTTGGTGCTAGGAGGGCAGGAATCTCAAAATCAACACATTTTTTCTCTATTTCCAGGTTGTAGCAACGTTGAAAGGACAAATAGCGACGCTAGAGGAAATAGTGACCAAACAGGTCTCTATTTTTCCACAAAGTGACGCTGAAATCCTCAAACAATGACAATATTTCCAACGTCACTATATAGCCACGTTGCCTTTGTGTTCAAATGGCGACATTATTGTTTTTTTGCTTTTATATTCAATTTTAAAATGGCCATATCTTGGTCATACACAGGTCTTTTTCAAAGCTTTTTTTTTGAAATGGGGTAGAATTTCATAAGATATGAAATGGTGTAGGTGTTTATTAACTTTTATAGAGTTAAAATTTTCAAATTTTCACCTAATGTCAAATCACAATGAAACTTGGTCTAAGTTTTAGGGTTTCTATGCTTAATCATTTATCTAACCCTCATATATCTTCTTGTTTCTTGATTTCATCTAATATTTGGAGCTTGGATTGTAGGTTTTAAAAGATCATGGAGCATGGAAAATAACCTATCATTGTAACAATGTTTTTAAACACTCATGGGAAAATAACCTATCATATATATTCCTTTCATGCCTTAGGACCAACTAGAATTATTTTGGCCATAAAATTAACCTATAACTCAAGCTTTGTTAAGTTGGTTAAAATTGAACCTTAGACACTTACTAGAATTTTGATTTGGGACTAAAATTGAACAATCAACTTCACACTCAAGTTTGGTGCTTTAAAAAAACTCATTATTTCCTTTGAGGATTTAAAAAGAACTTGTGCTTACTTTGTTTTTGTAATATTATTTACAAACTAATACCATTCAAATGCGTATGAACTTCTCTCGCGCTTCACGGAGATCTTGAGAATGAAAAGAATTTTAGTGATATTAGGTTGTCCAAAATACTGCCTGCACACTTCAAGTTTGGGTTTAAAATTGAACAAATCATGCGAGTGTGAAGAAAAGGCACTATGTGTGTTCCATTCTAAGTGCATTAGGCGATCGAACTACAAATGTACTTCTTCGCTATTGTCTACCTTTAGAGGGCCTACCTTCATGGGAAAAAGTACTCACCCCAAGGGAACAATCCGAGAGATAACGAGCATAAGCCAAGCTCTTCCGAACCGCTATACAAATTTGTGGTTGCAAGGAAAGTTTGTAATCAACAAAGTGATGCATGATATCTCTCCCCCAGTATCTTTATGATGCGTAAAGCCCTTGTTATAAGGGTTGGGAGATCTCTCACTAGGAGTTTATCATTGTACCCCTAAATTGGATGCCCTTACTATGAAACTTTGTTTAGAATCCAAAATCCCAATATTTGTTGGCATTAGGAGGTTGGACCTCCGAAGTGTTCCCACATATTTGCGATTCCTTTTAGAGATGAAAAGTTCATCAAGGGAGATTCATGAGAACTGAAGCTTGGCTAACCCATAGAAGTGAGTACCGTGGAGGGGATCTAGTGTGGTCAAGCTTCTAATCATCCACTCTAAATAAGCACAACTAGATTTATCCAAGTGGGAATTCAACAAATATTTTCTTGTTGTGCAATCTTTGAGTTAGTTAAACACATTACTTGGATCCAAAATCTTGAAAACAAACATCCAACAAGGACATCAAATTTAAAACCTTTAGAAGAGGCAAATACCTTTGAAAATTCAAGTGCTATCGCTTGTCCCTAGGGATTTCATCCTTAGAGGCTTCTAAGTATTTGGATTTATATCTCAATTTACTCTCTAAAGTCAATATTAGGGAACTATTGCCTTTATTCTCTTGATTTCTACATAATGGACCTTGTGGGATGAAAATAAATTGAGACATTAGACATTTAGTTTGAAAAGCTAAGAAAGAAAGTGTTTTTGGTAACAAGGACTCATTAAGCAAAGCGAAAATAAAAATTGAACCCCACACATGTGTTTTCTCAAATGATTTCCTGCAAGATCAAAGTTACAAAACCAAAGTCCATCAATCATCACAAACATCTCAGTCCAAGAAATCTCAAGAAACGTCAGTCTATGCTTTATCAATTTAGAGATAGGTTGCTCTATAACTTTTACAAATGTGCATCAAAGGACAACCCAAACTTGTACTCATTTTATTATTGTCAAAATCCAACTCTCTTCCTATGTTTTGGGTATCTCACTTTGTAGGGTTAAAAAGTTCTCGGAAGTGTAGCATGTTCTTCAATACCTAGGTCTTGTAAACAAAAGTCTCTCTAAATTCACTTAGGATCAAAATTAACACTTTCATCCATCCCAAAGCATCAATAAAATCCCATCTCACAAACTCTTAGAATCTTGGAAAAATCCTTCATACTAGAATTTTGATAAATCCTTTAAACCAAATAAAAATCATCTTGTTTGACTAAGTGTGTGTGGATGCATCCTTCTTCATACATTTAGTTAAATTATCACTTTGTGGACAAGTTTATTCCAAGACAATATCTAACCTCTTGGAGTTTATGAGTTCATTATCAAATCCAAATCAAATCCAAATCCAAATCCAAATCAAATCCAAAATCAAAAAATCAAAAATTCCTAAAGTATAGTATCCCTCCAAGGTTCTTAAGAGTTCAATCATTCATAATCACCCATTTTTCATTTATCTCATCAATATCCTTTGATCCTTGACATCTTAGATTTTCTTTTTTGTACCTAAAGTTTAGACCAATCTAAGGAGTTAGAGGTTCATCTCCCACATTCCTGAAAATTCATGCTTATTTTATGGTCCAAACTAGATCTCAACACAAGAACATGGAAACAAACAAAGAAACATCCACTTCAAGTGACTTGAGTCAAATTGCACCTGAAATCAACCCCATCGGATCTAGAAATCCCCCACTCAAACTTCATCAACTACCACAAGATATTCAAGGAGGTTGCCAAGTACTTAAGACGAAATCATGGAAATGGTCCAAAATATTGAAAATCACAAAATTGTCAACACAATAATGAGACTTAATCCTTCATAATACATTTTAGAATTGGAAAATGAAGGGGCTAAACTCCCTCCTGACTATGATGTAAGCCTTATTGTGGAGAAACCTCTTGGAATTATGCCACCAGTCTCATTCACACCTCCCTTCCAAAGCATCATTCAAACCATCCCACAACTAATCTCATCTCATGCTCCAAGTCAACCCATAGTTACCAAGGGAAGTTCATTGCTTCATGCCCTTCAAACACATCCCCTTGTAAACAACCAAGACTTAGATGCAAACACCATCTTGGGTCAACCCATTCCTCAAGATTGGAAACACCCATACATTCTGCCTGTCTTTCATGACACCAACAATCCATCCACCTTGTCTGCAACACCAACATATTCCCTTAACAGACAAGTTTCTCTCCCCATGACTTCACAAGGAGAAGGGGGACTATTTGGACAAGGAGGAATCTTTGATCCCTCATCATCACTTTCTAAAGGAAACACAACACTTATATTCCCACCATTTCCCCCTCTACCATTGACATCCACACCAATTCTTGATTTTGGGCAACCCCCTTTACCAATCCTCAATCAACCAAATCAAAGGATTCCTCTAGTCATGAATCATATCAACATACCAAATCCTCTGATCATGCCATCAATATCGCAACACCAAGTGGTACCAATACAAACAACACAATCAATCACTACACCATCTATAAATGTGGTCTCCTAAGGACCTAGCATATCCATTACACCATCTACCACACAACCCCGTATCATCACTCAAATGACACCTCAACAAACACCTCAACAAACTCTCATCACAACATCTCACACCATTCCAAATCCTCCTCCTCCACCACCAAAACCAAACATGGAAAATCAATAAAGTATCACATTGCAAGCTAACCAACAAGCCTATCATAAAGCATTCCAACAATTTCAAGCTCAAGAAGCCACACAAGCTCCACAACAAGCACAAGCACAACAAGCTGCACAACAAGTATAACAAGATACTCAAGTGCAAGCTCAAGCTTTATTGCAACAACAACAAGTCGTCCATGCTATGCAAGTAGCACAAGCTGCACAAGCTACACAAGCTACCCAACAAGCTCAAGCACAAGGAAAATATCAAGCACAACAATAAGCATTGCTAGCACAACATGAAGAAGACCAACAAGAGGTGTTGTTGGCACAATAGCAATTGCAGGCATATCAACAAGCATTTTTGGCACAAAAAAATGTTCAACAACCTCCCACAAACACACATAACACCCCACCCATAACTAAAATGATCAAACCACCTAAAAATCCATTCATCCCACCACTTGATCTGCAAAACGATGTGTTTGCATAGATTAAATTTATCTCACAATAAGTGCTAGAACTACAATATGGAAAAAAAATGAAAGCCCAAGGGAATTGATGCCCTTATCCATTCGATAGAAGCATTGTAATGGTTCCATTCCCAAAAGGGTTTAAGATACCTAAATTTGACAAATATCATGGAACTGGTATCCCTGAAGATTAGATCAAGGAATTTCATGTTCACTATATGGAAGTTGCATACGATGACATGCATCTAATGCTACTGTTCCCTCAGAGTTTGGCTGAACAAACAATGGAATGGTTCTCTTGCCTTCCTCCTGAAATCAAAAAATTCGAAGAAATTGTGGATGCATTCATACAAAACTACACATTGAACATATGAATGGATGTGAGTCTAGAAGAACTATTCGCTCTCAAACAAAATAATGGGGAAAGATTCACATCCTTCTTACAATGATGAAAATCCAAGGCCAATAGGAGAAAGTGGACTATGCTAGAAGAACAACAAATATGCACTATCATCACTAATCTCGAAGGGACCTTTCCCTTCCATCTGAAAATGCAATGCATCACCAAATATGACCAGTTGATCCCCAAATTGCTCAACATCAAAAGAGCTCTTATCACACAAGGGGGGACACCTACTTATCAAGACAACCGCCCATCAACCAGTTATAATGAAAAACCTCGCACATGGGAAAAGAAAAAGAATGTTACTAATGATGGTGTGGTTGACGCCAAAGTTATTATCAATGCCCCAAGGAAAAAGACAAAATCATATCAACAACTGCAAGATAATAACCAAAAAAACACACAAGCCAACACATCATCACAACACAACATTCAAGTAGTTAATAATTTGAATAATCAAGGAGGACCACCCCTGTGAAACAAGTACCTCCCCAAACGAAAATACACACCCCTTGGGGAATCAATCAAATCTGTCATGAAAAAATTGGAACAAGAGAATCTCATTAAAATCCTTGAACTTATGAGAATTATCAAGATCCCCAAGTGAAACCACCATGGTATAATGAAAATCACCTTGTCGATTTTCAGAAAATCAAGGGTCACACAAAAACTAGTTGCATGAAACTAAATTTTTTGATCCAAAACCTTATCGATGACATAACCATAAATGTTGAACAACCTACAGGAAATCAAGATCTTAAGATATACACGAATCCAATGCTAGATCAAAATAAAGGAAACAACCATGGAAAGGCAAAGTATAACAATGTAAACCATGTTTACGATCATGTTGTTGTATCCTTAGATGAATGGGTCACTGTTGTCAATGTGAAGGGAGTTAGAGCTAATTATGGAGTCACCAAACACGGTGGAATAGTTACCATTCTTGGACCATCACAACCACCCAAGGAACCAACCTCTAATCTAAAATCCATTTCCAATGGTTATAATGTCTTGGACCAGCTAAAAAGAACCCCCACCAAAATCTCCATCATGGAGTTGCTGAAAATCTCGCTTGCACATAGAAAATCCTAGAAGAAGCATTGGCTTCATCGAATATCCCCACAAATCTTGATGCATACCAGTTCCAAGCTATGGTGAGACACATCACCACATTGCATCTCCTAAAATTTTCTGATTAGGAATTCCCAACACAGCCATCTCATAACCGTGCACTCCATCTTGAAGTACTAGTCCATAAGAATAAATCCAAAAGAGTCTTGGTGGATGGGGGTGCAGGCTTGAATATTTGTACTCTCAAGCTAATAAAGAATCTAGGATTCTCTAAAGACATCATTGAAAAATTTAGGGCATATGATGATCAGGAACGAGTGTCTCAAGGCACCATTCAACTCCCTATTCAAGTAGGGCTAGCTATCATGGAAGCTGCATGCCAAGTCCTTGATCTAGAATTACCTTACAATATCCTCTTGGGGTGCCCATGGATTCATGGGATGCAAGCTGTTGCATCTACCTTTCATCAATGTGTTAAGTTTCCCTATCAAAATCCAGAGGTGATAGTCCATGGAGATCCTGGACCTTTTTATTATTGCAAGAATCTATAAGCCAAGTACTACAAGATCCCTCAAGTCCAAAAGAATGATGAAAGACCCACATCTCCATATATTGACCCATCTACCTTGGCCTCCACTTTTGAGACAAAGACACCCTCCATTCCAAAAATTTCTAATATCAAAGTCATTATCCAGGACAATGGATGTGGGGACTACAAAATGAAGAAGAGTGCCTTTGTAATAGGAGAGTTACCTCAATCTCCTAGGTCTCATGGGCAACCCCAACCAATTTACACATCAGCCCAAACCTTCAAAGTGGACCCCTCTAGATTCAAATGCTGGGGGGACCTAAGCTGGGAAATGGTAGACAAAAGGGACATATCAAGTTTAATATACCAAGAAGAAAGGCTCGTGCCTGATCTTCCCATGGATGATAACAACAAAGGACTACAAATGATGCTTGGAATGGGCTACAACAAAAACAAGAAACTTGGGAAAAATGACAATGGTCTTCTAGAACCTATCATTCCTAAGAAGTGTATAAGGAATCTCAACCTTGGATGTACTCCAAAATTAACCATACTTGGCAAAGGTACCCTAGTTAGAAAAGTCAAAGATCCCCCCTTGGTTCTTGTATCAATTACTAATCCTTTTGAGGACCCCCTCACTGACCTACCTATGTTATTTGGGGATTCCTCCCTTCTCATGATTAGTACCCTATCTTTCAAACCAGATGACCTGAATACTGAGCTAAATCTTGTCTATCCCCAACTCATCGATTACGATCAACAAGGACCATTGATTTTAGATAGGTTTGAAAATGATGAAGCTCTCTTAGAATTCATGGGACTACATGATACAATACTGTTTGGAGATCATAAAGCTGGGTTCGACATTGAGCTAGATACACATGCTTACTATGGGGAAATGATTGAATCCCTCAGTTGAAAAAGTGAAAATTTAAGACTAATATCTAGGTCTTTGAGTGAAAACCACACTATGGCACTCTTTGACCTGAAAATAGTAAAAAAAATGACGTACCCAATGGTGAAAACCTCTTTAAGACACTAGAGGATGAGGGATTCAATCTTCCCCTTAGTTCTATTCATCAAGAGAAGTCATTAATCTTGGCAGAAAAGTGCAATCCGGTCAATCTAGGGACCGAGGAAACACCACATATCACTTCTATGCAGAATCACTTTTGACAGAAGAATAGGAAATCCTAGCTATGTTTCTAAGAGAAAGAAAGGTAAACTTTGCATGGACCTATGCTAATATGCCTAGTCTTCATCCAAAAGTTGTGGTTCACCATCTAGCCGTCTATCCAAAATAAAAAAATAGTAAAACAAAAATAGAGAAAGATGCATCCACAAATAACATTACTGGTCAAACTAGAATTACAAAAGCTCCTTGATGTTGGTTTCATATGGCCAATTGATTATCCATAATGGGTTTCAAACCTTGTACCTATCACTAAGCCCACTGGGGAATTTGGATCTATACTGACTTTAGAGACCTAAATAAAGCATGTCCTAAAGATGACTTCCCTCTTCCCAATATTGACATGATTATGGATCATATAGTAGGACATGAAATGTTTTCATTAATGGATAGGTTCTTAGGGTACAATTAGATAATGATAACCAAAGATGATCAACACAAAACAATTTTCACCTCTCCATGGGGGACTTATTGTTGGAACATGATGCCATTTGGGCTGAAAAATGTAGGAGCTACCTATCAAATAGCTATGACACTGATCTTCCATGACATGATTCAAAAAACTGTGGAAGACTATGTGGATGACATATTGGCCAAATCAAAGAAGCGTCAAGATTACATACTAGCTCTAAGTTCCATATTTGACATGCTAGAAGAGTACAAGGTTAGACTCAATCCAAAGAAGTGTGTCTTCAGTGTACAGTCAGGAAAGCTCCTTGGGTACATTGTATCTATGATGGGAATTGAGGTAGATCCTACTAAAGTCAAAGCAATTCTTGAGATAGAAGCACCAAGAACATTAAAGCAATTAAGGGGTTTGCAAGGAAGACTCCAATCCATTTTTCGGTTTATAGCATAATTAGCAGATAATGCTATCTCATATTCTCATTTACTCCACAAGGGGGTAGCATATAAATAGGACAAGAAATTTGACTAGGTGTTCAAAAAAATCAAGGAGTACTTACTAACACCACCAGTCCTTATGCCACCAATTCCAGGAAAGCCATTGATCTTGTATATATCAACAACAATAGTTTCCCTTGGTGCTCTCTTAGCACAACATGATGAAAATGGGAAAGAGAGCTATTTACTACATCAATAGAACCATGGTAGGACATGAGCTGAATTATACATCCATTGAGAAGGCTTGCTTAGTATTCATGTTCGCTACACAAAAATTCAAACACTATATGTTGGCACATCAGATAAAACTCATTGCCAAGATAAATCCTCTCAAGTATCTTCTTTCTAAGGCAACACTCATAGGGCGAACAGATAAATGGGTCATGATCATGACAAAACATGACATTGAGTATGTAGAAAAAAAGGCCATTAAAGGACAAGTTATTGTAGATCAACTGGCAGAAGCACCGATGTATTTAGAGAACCCATTGGTATCAGAGTTCTCTAATGAGTCTATCTTTAACATAAGCATATAAGATCATTGGAAAGTATATTTTGATGGATCCTACACACAACATGGGTCAGGAGCTAGAGTCTTCTTCATTACACCACAAGGAGATTGCATACCCAGGTCGTCTAAGTTGTCTTTTCCTTGCACAAATGACATTGAAGAATATGATGCTCTCGTCATAGGACTCATAATTGTAGTACAATGGTATATTATGGTACTCAAGGTCTATGGAGACTCGTAGCTTATCATCAACCAGGTCAATGAAGAATACTGAATGAAAGATGACAAACTAACTCCATACAAGAAATTGGTGGAAAGCCTCAAATAATTCTTCATTGACATCACATTTGAGAAAATACCTAGGGAAAACAATAGAGTAGTAGATGCTATGGCAACAATTGGATCGCTACTGGATATCCCACGCAATGTCCCTAAGGAAGAATTCCTTGTAGTGCAGCTTCTCATACCAGCATTTGAAGTAACTGAGTTTGAATTCATGTGTGAAATCGTTGGTCCCGATGATCCCTGGTATCATGACATTACACCTACTTGAGAATAGGCTTCCTCCCCACTGATATCACCTCAAACCTTAAAATAACATTTGTCAAGAAGTCATCCCATTTGTTCATCTTAGGAGACACCCTATACCATAGGAGTATCGAAGGAACCTTGTTGCGATGCCTTAACCCCGAGGAAGCTTTAACTGCTTTAACCGAGGTACACAATGGAATTTGTGGTTCACATTCAAGTGGTATGATCTTGGCCAAGAAACTGTTAAGGATTGGGTACTACTGTCCTATGATGGAGAAGGAAGCTCATGACTATGTCCAAAGATGTGTGCAATGTCAATAGCATAGGGATCTCATCCATGCACAGACTTAGGAGCTCCATCCAATCATAACACCTTGGCCCTTTTCACAATGGGGGCTCGATCTCATTGGTAAAATCACACCCACTTCATCCAATGGACATCATTTCATTATCACCACCACCGAGTACTTCATAAAGTGGGTAGAGGCCATCCCCATGGCCTATATCATAGGAAAGTATATTTCTAAGTTCATCTTGAATTACCTTATTTTCCTCTATGGTGTCCCTCAAGCCATTATCTCAAATAATGGGATTCCTTTCAAAAAATAGGATGTTCGAGACCTATGCCAAAAGTTCAACATTCAACATCGCTTTTCCACCCCATATTACCCCCAAGGTAAAAGCCAAGCTGAGACTATGAATAAAACCATCTTGAAAATCCTAAAGAAAACAATCAATGAAGCTGGTTGTGACTGACACCTATACTTGAATATTTCCTTATGGGCCTACCGAATGAGTATCTGCACACTTACAAGTGCAACCCCTTTCTCCTTGGTCTACGAATTAGAATCCATCCTTCTTATTAAGATTGAGCTCCTATCCTTAAGAATATCATTGCAGAATCTCATCACTGATGAAGAATATTGCGTGTCATAGTTGAATGAACTAGAACTATTAGATGAGTGACGCATGGATGCCTTGAACCACGTACAATTCTACCAAAACCGTCTCAAAAGGAGCTACAATAAGGAGATGATCCTGTCAGGTAGGAGATCTTGTGTTGAAAGAGAATTAGAAAAATATTCCAAATCCAAACAACAAAGGAAAGTTTGAACCCAATTGGTTGGGTCCCTTCATCATCACGACAAGTTATAAATCAGGAGCATATCAACTATCTACACCAAAAGGTTAGCCTCTATAGTATCCTATCAATAGCTCCCATCTCAAAAAAAATTATGCCTAAGCTTGTAGGGTATAAATCCAAAAAATACAAAAAATAAAAATCCAAAAAAAGAAAAAGAAAAAGGATTGAAAACAGTATGGAAAAAAATCGTTCTCTAGTGAAAACCACTTCGGTGGCACTTTGGGCAAGTACCTTGGTGAAAACTTGGCAAAAAGGTGCCTCATGTAAATAAGAACTTTCCATTCACTGTGATCTCTATGGCTTGTTCTGCATCATTCATCCATCATCTAGCACCCATCTGCATCTGCATCATAGCTTGATCCTATGTTCGTGTCATGATTCCTCTTAGTACTACTAGGCCGATTCCTAAGGTCATTTTTTCCTTCCTATATTAGAGTAGTCTATTGTACCACGCTTGGGGAATTTTATTATACCTACATTGGATCATATTCATGTATATTCTTGAAATCTTCCTTAAAATTAGAAAATCCAAAAACATTTAGAAAAACAAAAAAATCCAAAAACATTCATAAAATCGGGAAAATCTAAAAACATTCAATACATATGAAAATCCAAAAAAAGGTCGAAAACACAAAAAGTAAAAAAATAGAGTCGTCTTGTCAAACTATGGGTCTTTGAGCTCTGAATGTAGGCAAGGCCATCATCGATGTGCCTCTGAGACACCCTAGGCCAGTCCTTTAGGAGTCTGTCATAATAACTGGCAATCCATTTGTTCATATCTCATCAATAAATTAGTCTATGTCATTCGAACTACGTCATCTCTAAGTTTAAACATAGGAAAGGCCATTATTGATGGGTCCTTGAGACAAAAAATCCAAAAAAATTCATAAATATCAAAAAACACCAAAAACATTGGAAAATTCAAAAATCAAAACATTTGTAAAACATCTCAAAAAAAACCAAAAATAGCCTCAAAACATTTCAAAACATCAAAACACATCCAAATATTTGAAAAATCCATCCATCCCATCTCGCTTTCACCCACAATAAATGTCTGTTCATAATAAACGGTTGTCATCTTCAACCTTTGGTAAAGAAATCAGAAACAAGTTCAACAAATTGAAAGTGAAAACTCAAACATCAAGGTCTCAAGTCTAGGTCAGTAGGTAAACAAGTTGGTCAATTCTTGGTATCAATATCCCATCATCTAGTTGGTCCCAAAATCATCTGATAACATCATATCCTAGGATGCATCCTTCCTACAATAGACATCAACATCAGGCATCACCATAGTTTAGTCTTGGCTAGAGGTATGAAGAACATTAGCTTGTTTGATTACTTGATCTTTGTCTTGTTGATTTATCTTATTGCGCTTATTCCAATGACCTCTTGATGATATCTAAACAAAATGATTTAGAGAGAAAGGAATGGGGATTTGATCATTATCTTTTTATCTGCTGTGCTTGTTGGATATTCTTGTAATATAACCTTGGTCATGCTTACTTTTTTTGGTGTGTAGGGAGGGTATTTTGGGTATCTTGTTGACCACATGGGAAGGTTATTCTTTTCTATGTTTTCGTCCAAGATGCTCGAAATATCTAAACTGCACCTAAATAGGGTTTTGTATGTCAGGTGTGAACAAGGATACTCCTATTTGAGTGTTGAGTCAAAATTCCATCTCACTAGGTACAACGCCATCTTGGTTCTTTATACCTTGATGCATCGTGCCTATGTGTTATCAAACATAAGGAAAGTAAGCTCTTTACGTCTCCAATTTTTGATAAGCAAAACATCATCAATATCTCATCATTATTTCTAATAAAGTCTCGATAGATCATGGAATTATCGGATCCTCTTTTCATCATCTCATTTCTTCTTTCTTCTCTCTGTGCTAATATGGTATCATGACAATAAAATGAACATCACCAATGCATCCATCCCGCATCCATAAAATCGTCAACATACTGCATATCATTCATATCGTACATCAATCATCTCATATACATTTGCATTCTTAGCAATCTAGATTGGTTATTCTAAGCATCTCATAGGCCATACATTTTCATAAAAAATCCATTGCATAATCATATAGGAATCATTACATGTTGCATCATCCATACACACATCACGAATAAAAAAAGTACTGAAAAAGAAAAAGAGCATATCATAACATTACATACATCTCATAATCATAGCATATCACATCATCCATCTCACATGCATTGCATCATCATTTAAGATGTTTAGGATAATATAGATTTTTTATTCTCAACATCTTAATTCATCTCATTTGCATCATCATCATAATATAGATCTATTAGTCTAAACACCTCATTACATAACCATCCATACATCCATCTTGAATCTCTTTGTCACGAGATGGACCCTCAAATCAAACTTTTTACTTGATCTCTCGAGGGGGCAATGTACCGGAATAATTCTTCTCGTTGGGGCAACAGTGGGGCATCCGAAAAAATGATTTTTTTTTTGAATTTTGATCTCGACAAGGTTATTCTTTGAACCAATGTAGTAGGTACATTGCTTCAAAGAGGGAAAAAATGTAGACACTTGAAATATTCTGATTTATATCATTTGCTTGATTTTGATTAACTAACTTCAATTCTTCCTTGATCATTTCTTTACTAACCAATTAATTGAATAATATTTATTTAATTAATTCATCAAATTTTTCCTTTAATTAAATAAACCAACTTTATTTAATTAAATCCTAATATTCTCTCTTTGATTAAATAAATCAACTTTATTTAATTAAATCCTAATGTTCTCTCTTTGATTAAATAAATCAACTTTATTTAATTAAATCCTAATGTTCTTCATTTGATTGAATAAATCGAATTATTTAATTAAATTACTAATCTTCCAATATCCTCTCATTTGATTTAAATAAATTCAAACATTTAAATTGAATGTCACAATCAAACCGATTTCATCTAAGTTAATTAATCCTAAATTAATTAACTCCTAACACTAATCCCCCATTCCTCTAGCTTTTGCAAGTTGCACATGTAAATCAATTTATTTGATTTACTAATTACCCTATTTTCATTCAAATATGGCATATTCTTGGAATATTCCACCCATTTGAATTTTCCCTCTCAAAGGACTTTTATCTTCCACCTTTGCATTGAAGGCTCTTACATCCCCTCTTACACAAGTCACCTCTTCAAATTCAAATTTCACCTACATGCATTTAACATGCACATTGTTCAAAATGTGCTCCACTCTCCTTCATTAGCATGTTTTCAAGTGGGACAATGCCATTGGTCCCTTTTTTAATCCCACATTCTTCCTATTCTTCAATCTTCAAACCTTCTCCATTATAAATAGAAGCCTTCTCTATTTATTTGGGATCCACAATCATCCAGAAGTTGACACAATTTCATGCAAGGTTATTATCCACAAGTTCATCCATATTTTCATCCAAGTTAGCATAGAATTTATCATCCATAGCTAGGTTATTGGAATTTTGCATCAAGAATCACACATCTATCATCAAGCTTATCAAGGAATTGGGAAAGGGCTTCTTTCCACAACAAAGAAGCACGAATTCCCCCATGGGATTCAGTTTGAGCATTAGAATAGGATTTCATTAGTAGTTTACTTCATAGTTTGCTTCGATTTCATGCTCTTGTGTTTGAATGAATTTCATGAGGAATTCTTGTTCACACTTGTTTATGGACTAATGTTTGATTGTTTGTTCATGTTTGAGAAGGTCTAGGAAAAACATTCTATAGATAACAGTTCATTATCCACAATTTCACTTTCATCCAAAGTTAGCATAGAATTCATCATCCATAGCTAGGTTATTGGAATTTTGCATCAAGAATCACACAACTATCATCAATCTTATAAAGGAATTGGGAAAGGGCTTCTTTCCACATCAAAGAAGCACCAATTCCCCCATGGGATGCTAGTTTGAGCATTTAGAATATAATTTCATTAGTATTTTATTTGATTACTTTATTTTGATTTCATGTTCTTGTGTTTTAATGAATTTCATGGGGAATGCTTGTTTACACTTGATTAAGGACTAATGTTTGTTTGTTTGTCCATGTTTGAGTAGGTATAGAAAAAGCATTCTATAGTCCCTTTGAGGTGACTCACAGATCTTGTAGGTGCTCCTCCTAGAGGGAGGCCGTGAGGCAGAGGTGTCAGGGGTAGAGGATAGGGAGGCCAGGTTTCAGGGGCTCTTGTAGTGGGACATCAGCCTCCTCAGTAGCCTTCAGTGGTGCAGTAGCATCCAGTACCACCACCACCACCGCTGGATGCCAAAAATGTACAATACAACAATTGTAACAGCAGGTGCAGGCTTTGATGGGTGAGTGGGACCAGGCCCGCCAACAGATTTTGGCTTTGGTTGCTGAGCCAGAACAAGCTCGACAACAGGTGGTTGTTGTGATGCCCAAGAGGGATGCAAATTTGCAGAGAGTTCAGGAAATCACAGGTGAGAGAGATTAGGAGGTGGTTTGACGTCAGTAGATTAAGAGCCTTACGACATCCACCGATGGTTAGATAGTTTCAGCCAGATTGTATAGAGTGGCTGTTACAAAGGTTGTGTATTACATGAATCACTACCATAGGGATGTACCAATGACTCTTGGTCAGCTATATTTTTCACAACGGAGTGATGCACGCCCCCGAGCAGAGGATCAACTTGAGCAATAGGTTGGAGAGGGTAGCAACCACTAGGGCTAACATTTTTGATGTATAGAATTTTTTTTATTTTTCCCTATTCTTTATACTAATATACATTCATGGGCTTCTTTTTGATATCCTTGTGGATATTGTACTTATTATCAATGTACATACATTGATCCAAATTTTGTACCATGACACATTTTTTGATATATATATGATATGGATGATTTATGTGATGATATTTTTACTTTATTTCATGATGGATGGATATGATATGCTTATATATGATCATGTATGGGTGCACTTTATTTTATGCCTATGTGATATGCGATGATTATGATATGCAGTGATATGATTATTTTTCATTATCTTTTCACAATATGATATGGATGGATGATTATGATATGTAGATGTTATGGATGCATTTCTTTTTGTATATTTTATATGCATGTTTTGATGATGATGATGTATGCAAATGATTATGATATGCAATTATTTAAAATGCTTAGAATATAAAATCTATATTATTCCTCATGACTTAAATGATTATGCATAATGTATGATGTGATATGATCATGAGATGTGTGTTTATGCTGATGGTTTGTGGATGTAGGGTGGATGCATTAATGATGTTTTTTTTGATTGTCATGATACCAGTTTAGTGTGGAGAGAAGATAGAAGAATATAAAATGAATAACTGTCACTGATGATGATTGCTTCGAAAGATCCAACAGGTCCTTGATCCATCAAGACTTTATTAGAGATGGTGATGCGACAATGCAAAAGAATGCAAGATGGGTGCTCACACTTCAAAATTGGGATTTTTTGTCATTCCTTATTGATTGATATAACACATAGATATGTTGAATTAAGGTATTGATAACCAAGATGTCATTGTATCTAATGTAATGGAATTTGGCTCGACAAACAGATAGGATAATTCTTGTTCACATCTTGACATACGGAAATTTCGTTGGAATGTAAATTAGAAGTTTAGAATATATTGGACCAAAGCATACACAATAGTCAACAACATACTCCAAACAACCTTCCTACACACAAATAAGAAAGTATGAACCAAGATTATTTTACAAGAGTATCCACAAGCACAACAAATGAAAGATAATGATTGATCACCGATTCCTTTCTCTCTAAATCATTTTAGATAGACATCATCGAGAGGTCCTCAGAATGGGTCATTAAGATAAATCATAAGAAAAGATCAAAGACAAACAATTAGTGTTATCTATAGCTCCTGCATTGTTTAAGTTTAGCTTAGGTGATATTTGATGCTGATATCCATCGTAGGAAGGATACATCCTAGGACATGTTGATCAGAGGGTTGTTTGATGTTGGGATGATGATGCTAAGATGAGCTATTTCCATAAAATTCATTGACATGTTTACCTATAATTTAGACTTTAGATTTTGACTTTTAGGTTTGCACTTTATGACTTGTCATGTTTATTTTCTACTTGTTTTTCCAAAGGGTGAAGGTGACGATTGTTTATTATGGGCGAAAGTTTATTGCTGGTGAAAGTGAGATGGGGATGGATGGGTTTTGGATTTTCTGAAATATTTGAATGTTTTTGGTATTTTGAAAATGTTTTGAGGTTTTTTTTGGTCTTTTTGAATGTTATACGAATTTTTAGGATTTTCAAATTTTCTAAGGCTGTTTAGGGTTTTCTAAATATTTGAGGCTTTTTAGGTCTTTTGAACGTTTTCTATTGTTTTTGTGTTTTCTATTTTCTCATGTTTTTGTATTTTCTCATGTTTTTGTATTTTCTGAATATTTGGATTTTTTTGGATTTTCAGAATATGTAGATGTTTTTGGATTTTTGAGAGAGTTTCCAAGTTTCAAACAAGAACCTAACCTAAAGATCTATCTTAGGGGCCTCAGGGGTTGATCACAGATTAGCCTTGCCTACGTTATACACGTAGAGACTACATAGTTAGACTGACTCAACATATTTACAAGACAAAGATATGAACAGACGAGAGACAACAACTAATTACAATATACCACTACAGGACTGACCTAGGGTGTCTCAGGGGCACATCAATGATGGACTTGCCTACGTTCAAGCTCATAGACAACATAGTTCGATAAGAGACATGACCCATTTTCAAGATGTAGATATGAATAGATGATAGATGACAGCTAATTACAATGGACCGCTAAAGGACTGACCTAGGGTGTCTTGGGGGCACATCAGTGATGGCCTTACCTATGTTCAAGCTTAGAGACAATGTAGTTTGACAAGAGACATGAACCATTTACCAGATGGAGATATGAATAGATGAGAGATGATAGCTAATTACAACAGACCACTAAAGGACTGACCTAGGGTGTCTCAGAGGCACATCAGTGATGGCCTTGCCTACGTTCAAGCTCAGAGATGATGTAGTTCAACAAGAGACATTGTTTTTTTGATTTTTGATGTTCAAAAATTTAAGGGTTTTTGATGTTTTCTAGATGTTTTGGATTTTTCCTTTACAATTTTCTGAATGTTTTTGGATTTTCGTTGTATAGGATTTTGCCTTCAGAATTTTCTAAATGTTTTTGGATTTTTGCTGTACAGGATTTTGCAAATGTTTTTGGATTTTCTGGATAAGATTTTATGAATGTTTTTGGTATTTTCTAATAAGATTTCCCATGACCTCAAGATATACAAGAACTTGATTGTGATGCATAATGAAATCCCCCCAGTGTGATATGTAAGCCTACTTTGATAAAGGCAGGATAGACTGACCTTAAGAATATGCCAAGTAGTGCTAAAGAGCTCATGATACCTTATAGTGACAAGCTATGATAAGGACACGAATGGGGGATGAATGGTGATGCAAAGAATGATAGGTCAAAAGAGCCAAAGAATAGATGGAGATACCTTATTTACACAAGGTTCCTGTTTGCTAGGTTTTCACCCAAAGCGCCACCAAAGTGGTTTTCACTAGAGTACAATTTTTTTCTTTACTTTTTTCAATCCTTTTTCTCATTTTTTTTTGGATTTTGATCATTTTTTATGATTTTTTTGTATTTTTTGATTTACACCCTTCATGTTTAGGCATAATTTTTTTTGACATGCAAGTTGTTGATTGGCTCCTGAAAGGGTTCACCTTCAGGGGTTGACAATTGGTATGCTCCTGATCTGTAATTTGCTGTGATAGCAAAGGGGCCCAACTAGTTAGGCTCAAACTTTCCTTTGTTGTCTTGATCTGGGAGGTTCTTCTGATTTGTTTTAAGACAAGATCGCCCACTTGGAATGATCGACATTTGATTAAGGGGGTTAAGAAGACACTCATCTAGGAATTCTAGCTCATTTAGTCGAGACACTCTATACTCTTTCTCAGTTATTAGATTCTTTAATGACACTCGCAATGATGGGAGCTCAACCTCAATAGGAAATATGGCTTCTAATCCATAGTCTAGGGAGAAAGGGGTTGCTCTTGTAGGTGTGCGAGTATTGGTTCAATAATCCCAAAGAGTGGGATTTAGCTGCAGATGCTAGTCACGACCAACTTCATTAACTATTTTCTTTAGGATTTTCAGGATAGTTTTATTCGTTGCTTCTACTTGGCCATTGCCTTGGGGATAGTACGGTGTAGAGAATTGGCGTTGGATATTGAATCTTTGACACAACTCTTTCACATTGTGATTCTTGAATGGTGTTCCATTGTTTGAGATGAGAGTTTATGCTACACCATAACATCAAAATAGGTAATTTAGGATAAACTTGGCTATTTGCTTCCTCATTATGTAGGTCATAGGAATGGCTTCAACCCACTTAGTAAGGTACCCAGTGGCGGTTATGATAAACTTATGGCTGTTGGATGAGGTTGGAGTGATTTTTCCTATGAGGTCAAGTCCCCATTGTGAAAAAGGCCATGGTGTAATCATTGGTTGCAACTCTTGAGCTGAAGCATGAATCAGATCCCCATTCTATTGATAGTGGATGTATTTCTGCACATATTGATGAGCTTCTTTTTCCTTGGTTGGCCAATAGTACCCCATCCTCAATAGTTTCTTAGCTAATGTCATACCGCTATAATGAGACCCACATAAGCCATTGTGTAATTTTTTAAAGGAAGTTAAGGCTTCCTCTTGGTTAAGACATCGTAGTAATGTCCCTTTGATGCTTCGATAGTAAAGGGTATCACCTAACATCATAAATCAGGATGCCTTTTTGATAAAGGTCTTTTTAAGGTTCAGGGCGATGTCTGATGGAAGGGTTCCTTTATTAAGGTAAGTAAAGATATCATGGTACCAAGGGGATCTAGGACCAATAATGACACACACGAATTTAGATTCAGGGATTTCAAATGTTGGTATGAGAAGTTGTTCTACCAAGAATTCACATTGAAGAATGTTGTTTGGCATGTCTAGTAGTGATCCGATTGTTGCCATGGCGTCTGCTGCTCTATTGCTCATGTGAGGAATCTACTCAAAAGTTATGTCTATAAAAAGATCTTTGAGATCGTCCACCATTTTCTTGTAAGGAGTGAGTTTTTCATCTTTGGTTTGATAGTTGTCATTGACTTGGTTGATAACTAGCTATGAGTCTCCATAGACTTTCATTTCTTGTATCTGCCACTGAACTACTATCCTAAGACCTGTGATTAAGGATTCATACTCAACAATGTTATTGGTACATGGGAATGATAGCTTTTAATACTTCAGGATGTAATCACCTTAGGGGGTGATGAAAAGAATGCCGACTCCTGATCCATGTTGGGTGAATGATCCATCAAAGTACATCTTCCACTGAGCTATGAGATTAATAAGGAACATTGATTCATCAGGGAATTCAAATATTAAATGGTTCTCATCATGGATGGGTGCTTCTAGCTGGTCTTCTATTACTTTTCCTTTGATTTCCTTGTGCTCCACATGGTCTATGTCAAACTTTGTCAAAATCATTACCCATTTAGCCATTTGTCCTGTGAGAGTTTCTTTGGATAACAAATATTTTAATGGATCAATCTTTGCGATGAGCTTGATTTGGTGTGACAAAATGTAATTCCTAAAATTTTGTGAAGAAAAAACTACTACTAGGCATGCTTTCTCAATGGGTGTATAGTTCATCTCATAGCCTACCAAGGTTCTGCTGATGTAGTATATGGCTCTTTCTTTTCTGTTTTCATCATGTTGTGCTAAAAGAGCTCCTAGTGCTACTGGTGTTGCTGAGATGTATAGGATCAATGACTTGTTTGGTATTAGCGGCATGAGCACTGGAGGTGTTAGTAGATAATCCTTGATCTACTAGAAAGCTTTATCACTTTTTTCATCCCATTTGTAGGTTATCCCTTTATGGAGAAGATGCTAAGGGGTGAGTCTTATCCGATAGTTGAGCTATGAACCTTTTGATGGACTGCAATCTTCCTTGAAATCCTCTCATCTATTTCAATGTCTATGGTGGTTCCATGTCTAGGATGGCTTTTACCTTTGATGGATCAATTTCTATCCCTCTTTGTGAAACGATGAAGCTAAGAATTTTTCCTAATGTGACCCCAAACACACATTTTTTTGGATTTAGTCGTACCTTGTATTCTTCTACCCTATCAAAGATAGGTCCTAAGACTTGTATGTGTTCACTTTTCTTCTTAGATTTTGTCAAAATATCATCCACATAATCTTCAACTATTTTGTGGATGATGTCATGAAAGATGAGGGTCATTTCTCTTGGATAGGTAGCTCCTGCATTCTTCAACGCAAATGACATCACATTCTAGCAGTAGGTTCCCCATGGACAAGTAAAGGGAATTTTATGTTGATCCTCTTTGGTGATTATGATTTGGTTGTAGCTTGAAAATCCATCCATGAGTGACAACATTTCATTCCCAACTATTAAATCCACAATGAGATCAATGTTGGGAAGAGGGAAATCATCCTTCATACATGCCTTGTTAAGATCTATGAAATAAAAAAATTAGTCTAATTCCCCCTAGTGGGTTTTGACACTAGTACCAAGTTTGAAACCCACTCAGGATAATCTATTAGTAGGATGAATCCAACGTTAATAAGCTTTTGTAGTTCCAGTTTAACCAAGAGTGCTATCTAAGGGTGCATCTTCCTTAATTTCTGCTTGATTGGTTTGGCATCATGATAAATTGCTAAGTGATGTACAACCACTTTTGGATCAATGCCTGGCATATCTGTGTATGACCATGAAAATTTAGCTCTTCTTTCTTTGAGGAATGTTGTGAGGTTCTTCTATTTTTTGTCTAACAAAGATTCAACATAGAAGGTGATCTTAGGTTCTTCTTCTGTTCCTACATTGACTAGAGTATCCTTTTCTGCTAGTACCGATGACTTCTCTAGATGCATTGCACTAATGGGGAGATTGAATCCCTCATCATTGGGTGCCTTAGGGAGGTTTTCACTGTTGGATGCATCCTTTTTTTTACTATTTTAGGATCAAAGAGTGCCACCAGGTGGTTTTCACTCAAGGATCTGCAAGTTAATTGCATTTAATTTATTTTGGAATTGAAGGATTCAATCATCTCCCCATAGTATGCCCCTGTATCAAGCTCTATGTCAAAGCCTTCTTTGTGATCTTCCCATGATAAGTTGTCTCAGAGTCCCATGAATTCTAAGATTGCTTCATCATTTTCAAATAAATCTAGAACCGGTGGTCCTTGTTGGTCCATGTCAATGAGTTGCGGATATACTAGGCATATTTTAATTGGTTGGTTATTTGAGACAAAGGATGTTATGGATATTATGAAAATGGTTTTGTTCTCAAATAGGTCAGTAACATCAAGAGGAAAGTCATCTAAGGTAGTATCACATGATGTAGGTGACCAAGAGGAAGCCTCAACTCGTTTAGCAGTAATAACTTTGCCAATAAGTGTGACCTTGCTAGTAGTACAACATAAGTAATTATTTTTTAGTCTTTTCTTAGGAATGATGGGCTCTTGTAAACCATTGTCATTTTGTTCTAGCTTCTCATTCTTGTTATATTCCATGCTCTACATTGGTTGTAGGCCTTTGTTGTCATCTTCCATGGGAAGAATAAGAATATTTTGTTCATCTTGATAAAGGAGTTTAGAGATATCTTGCTCATGGACGTCTTCTTGATTCAAATCTCCCCATTTGGTGAAGGTAGTAGCTGCCATCTTGATTATTTTTGGTTCTTTGGTGCTAGATGTTGGTTTCCCACGAGTTTGAGGAGAAATAGGTAACTCTCCTAAGAAAAAAGTGTCTTTCAATATTTTTCAGCTTCCACAACCATCAGCTTGGATTACTGCTTTAACATCAGGTATGCTTTTCACAATTGGTGCTTATGATGCTGAGGTAGAGGCTAGAGATGATGGGTCAAAAAATGAGCTGGATGGTATAGGTCCTTCATAATTTTTGGGTATTTGTGGGATTTTATAAAACTTGGATTCAAGGCTCTTGTAGTAGTAGAAAGGCTCAAGATCTCCATGGATAGTGATTTCTCTACCCTCAAAAGAAAACTTTACACATTGATGATAGGTTGAGGCTACAACTTTCAAAGCATGGATCCAAGGTCGACCAAGTAGTATGTTATATGGAAGATCAAGATCAAGTACTTGGAATGTAGTTTCTACAATAAGAGGTCCCACTTGGATAGGGAGTGCAATGATTCCTTGTGATACCCATTCTTGGTCACCGTATGCTCTGATGGTGGTACTCTTTGTCTTCTCAATAGTATCTTTTGAATAACCTAGATGCTTGATTAACTATAGGGTACAAATGTTTAGACCAACACCTCCATCTACCAAGACTCTTTTGACCTTGTTTTTATGAATGATAACATCAAGGTGTAAAAACAGTTATGGGATGGTTGTGATGGTAAATCTTGCTCGGAGAAGGTGAGAAGATGGCTGGCAATAAGCCCTACCATAGCTTGAAGCTGATCGGTATCAATGTTCTCAAGAATAGGTGACTTAGACACAAAATTTTCTAGTATTTATGTATGTGCAGGAGATAATCTCAAGAGTTCTAAGATTGATATCTAAGCAGGGGTTTGTTTAAGATGACCTAGAAGATTGTACTTGGTAGGATTAGATGTGGGAAAAGTAGGATGTGTCCTAGATTGAGTTGGGACTACTTGAACAATTATTTTTCCATGTCATGTGGTGACTCCACATTCCATACTAGCTCCCTTGATGGTGAAAATAGTGATAACGCTATCATAGGAGGCAACTACATTGGAATAAGTATGTTGAACATTGGTGTAATTCTTAGCTTTTCCATTATTGTTAGCTTTGTTATGATCAGGCATAGGGTTCTTGTATATCTTAAGATCCTGGTTTCTAACTAGCCCCTCAATAGATATGGTATCATTCTCTATGAGATCTTGGATGATATTCTTAAGCTTCATGCAATTTTTTGTTTTATGTCCTTTGATTTTATGAAAGTCGCAAAGATCATGTTCGTTTTACCAAGATGGACTTTTTTCTTGGTTCTTGGTAGTTCTCAAAGTTAGGAAGTGTTATCAAATTCAACTCTACCAATTTGTTATGATTGTCTTGATAGGTTTTGATAACTGTGTGTATTTGCATTTGGAATAGTTGCTTCTATTATCGGTTTTCCTTTGTTGCATGTTGGTGTTATTGATCCAATTGTTCTGAGGTGGTACCATTTGTTGCACAATTGGTTGGATGTTAGCAATTTGATTGTTGTTGGGTCTAGGAGCACTGAGTATGACCTTAGTGTCTACCACACCATCATTTTTTATGTTTTTGTTCTTAGCCCATACACGAGGTCTCTCATTTGAACTGGTTGAAGGACAATTGTCTTTGTAGGCTCGAGTATTTCCTTGTGATATTGGGGCTCTTTCAATGTTAAGGGATCTTGGAACAAGCTCGTCATAGGATGTGATGTATTGCATTTTCAAGTGGAATGATAGATTCAGATCAAGGTTGGCTATGATGATTCCCACTTGTTCTTTGCCAGGAAGAGGCCACTTGCTTTTACTAGCTCTTTGTCTCCATCGTTGTAAGAAATTTGTGAAGGTTTCCTCTAAATTTTGTTTGAGAGTATACAACTCTTCTAGACTAACATCCATATCAAGATTGAAGGAGAAGTGATTGATGAATTTGTCACTGATTTCTTGAAAAGTTTTGACACCAGGAGGCAAATGAGAGAACCAATCCATAGCAATAATTTTTAAACTTTGAGGGAAGAGGTGCATTATATATGAATCATTGTAAGCCACTTCCATGCACATGACATTGAATTATTTTATATGATCAACATGAATTCCTCTCCCTCTGTATTTGTCAAATTTTGGGATTTCAAAACCGGGAGGGAATGGTACCATTGCTATGTTTCGATCAAATGGGTAAGGATACAAGTTTTGTATATGAGGTTTCTTGTCTTACCCATACAAAGGTCCCACATTTCTTGTGAGAGTGCTTTCAATTGTGATGCAAGATTATCTTGCGGATTAGGAGGAACATATGGTGGGATGACAAATGAGTTATATGGGGTATATGAAGGTGTGAGATTATGTGAAAGTGATGAATATGTTCCTGATGTGTTTGGATTGATGATGTTCGTATGAAGAAAATAGGATCCTTGTTGTTGTTGTTGGGTGTACTGTTGAGCTAGTAAGGCTTGTTGTTGAGCTTACTGTTGTTGGTCCTGTTGTTGTTGCTGTGCTAATAAAGTTGCTTGTTGTTGTTGTTGCTACCACATGACTTGTTGTGTTGCTAAAGCTTCTTGTTGAGCTTGCTGGGCAATGGCTGCTTGCTGTTGTTGTCGTTGCTATTGTGCTAAGGCTACTTGCTGAGCTTGATGTTGTTGTTGTGCTAAGGTTGCTTGTTGTGCTGCTAAGGCTACTTGTTATGCTTGTTGTTGTTGTGCTAAAGCTTCTTGTTGTTGTTGTATGAATTTTTGGTAAGTTTGTTGTGCTTGCAATGTGGGATTAGGTGGTTGTTGAGACATCAACAAAGGATTAGGGACATCGATGTTTTGAGTGATTAGTGGATTGGTAGTGAAAGGTGGAGGATTCCCTTGGTTTAAAATTCATTGCAATATGGTAGAATGAGGTAGAGGAATGTATGTTTGAGGTCCTGATTGATTTGGCATAGAAAAGGGAGCTGTTGGAAAGGATAAAGTCATTAAATCTTGCAATGTAAATGACACACTAGGACCTTGATTCCATTGATGGAAAAGATTCCCTTGTTTTATGTTTGGTGGATTTCCTTGTGCAAAAGATGTCAACAAAGGATTCATGATCAAGGTACTCCCAAGATTGATAGAACTTGTAACCAAGGGATTGCTCAAAGGTGGATTGATAGGAGATGATGTGGTAATGGTAGATGGAATAGATGAACCCACTAGAGGATTTGATAAAGATGCCCCTAGTTATGTTGAGGGTTGATTTTGTGATATGGTATTGACATGCCCTTGTGAATTGCTTTGATATTTTTTGTCTGTATCGCTCTGTGTGATGGTAGGTACACTTGTGGTACTCATAGGTATGGATGACAAAGGGTGTCCCCAAAATGTTGAAGTGGTGGTGGAATAGTGAAGTTCAAGCAAAGTGTGTAGCTGTTTTAGATCTTTGGGAATGGGAGGAGCACCAAAGGTAGGTGTCCAAATGGTAGTGGGAGGTGGAGGATTAGTTTCAAGAGTACCCACAAGTGTATTACTTTCAAATGGTAAGGTGTGACCAAAATATTTAGCAAGGCTAGTTGCAAGACTAGGTATGTAAGTTTGATTTAGCTTGTGAGATGGAGTTATGAAATCCTGTGTGAAACTCTGTGCTACAAACGTTGGCGAGATAGGAGCTACACTTTCAAAAGAGTGATGTTCTAAAAGTTCTTCTCTAGTGAGCTCAAATGGGTTTTTGGTGACATCTTCAATTTTATATGGTCCTGAAGGAGATGATGGTTGTTGTGATGGTGTAACATGACTTCTAGGATCAAATTCTAAAGGATTTGGATCACTTGGGGTAAATGTAATTTTTTTCTTTTTCCATGATTCTCTTGTGTTGTGATCTTGTATTTACCATAAATTTGGTGTCATCTATGGGAGAGTTGTGTTGAGTTTTGTAATTTTTGAACTCTCTAGTTGACTCAAACCTAGGTAAAAGGGATGCTCTAAGTCTTTTGGGAGCAATGGTGAAAATGTGGGGTGAAAAGATGGGTGATGTGGGAAGTGATATTTGCAAGCAATTTGGGACAACATTAAATTAAGTTTGATGTTGTGATGTTGGAATAAAGGATGATAATGAACTTAGAAATCTTTAGGGTAGACTTGTGACCTTCAAGATAAACTAGTTCACAAATGATAACTATCTCAACTAAGTGCATGAAAAAGGATACATTTCACATACAAAGTAGTTAAGGTAGCAAGTTGATTTTATGTTTTAAGTCCCAAAGTGTTGGTGTATTTGAAATTTGGAAAAGATAAATAAGGTGAAGGATGAAATGTGATGAAAGGGTGAATGAAATGTTGGACCCAATGTTGACCTAAAGTGAACTTTTTGTTTTGACAAAACCAAGGTAGTGAGAATGATGCTAGACCTCTAAAATTTTAAAATCCTAAAGAATCAATGATTTAGAAAACTTGTTGATCTTTTAAAAGATGAGGCTTCTAGTTCATAAAGAATGTGTACATGTTAAGATATTTTCTCAATGCGCATTCATAAAATTTTATCAACAATTTGTTTATGTTTGCATAGAGTGCCTCAATGCGGTTGTTGATTGATTTTGCACTACAATGTCTAAGTTTATGGTGGCAACTAGTTGACCTTCATTTAGGGATCCTTACTTTGTTTGAGATCATCTAGTAAAGTGAAATTTTGTTTCAACAAGATCAAGGTAGTGAGGATGATGCTAGACCCCTAAAATGTTCAAGTTCTAGAAAATGAGAGGACAAAGGGGAATGTTTAAACTTGTTCTAGCTCTCCTAGCTTAGGCATAAAAGTTTCTCAACAAAGTGCAACAGTTGCGGTAAACTATGGATGCCCACTTTTGATTATACCTTGTTTGATGATTCCTACGTCTGAAAGGGAATGCCGGTGATTTTACCTTACAAATTTTAATTGTTTTATGAATCATTTAGAGGAGTTGGGTATGATGAAGAAGACTAGGATTTTGACTCCAAAAGAATGCAAACAATTTTGGACTATACCTTGAAGCGTGTCTATAAAAGTTTGCTACCAAATTGTTTGTGTTTTTGTGAACTCCTTGAAGGTGTTTCTTAAGGGATTTTGGAGTGAGATGCCTAAGTCTAAAATGAGGACCGATAGACTTTGGCTTAGGAATCTTGATTTTTCGTGAGATCATGTGGGAACAGTTTAAGTCTATGGAAGAAAGGAAAATATTTATTGCCACATAGGTGGTGGTAATAAGGGCCTTCCAACCTCAATATCAGTGTGTTCCTCTTCTTCATCTAAAATGATTTTCATGTTTCTCCACTGTGAGTTTGTTTCCTTATTTTCAAAAGTGAAGGTTCTCAAAATGCTAGAATGAGATCTGTTTGTTCACCATTTATGAGATCAAAGTTTGGCTCAATTATAGCACTTGGAAGATCAGGTTGTTCAACATGAGCAATCAGTCTCCAAATAGTCATGTCGGGTTCATTTGTCAATTTATCTTTGCTTAAATGAATTGATTTTACCACAAACACTTGTATTTGATTATGTTTTCAAACTAGATGTTTATGTCAAAAACATCATAACTTTCATAATGTCCATTTCATGAAAATCATGAGATTAAAGCCACAATTGCCTATGTTATCTTTGGTAAATATGGGTTTGAGATTAATGTCAAGATATTTAGAAATCGCTAAGGATAAATCTTTAGGACAAGCAATAATATCAAGGCTAACTTAAAAATTCCATATTTAAGCAAAGTGTTTGAAATTTTGGATAGTGAATGTTTGTTTTTGGATCATTTTGAAATCAAGCAAAGTGTTAAATGACTCACAAGCATTACAATCGTAGGATGGAAATGGCTATATTTGTTGTATTCCCACTTGGATTTCTCTAGCTACGCTTATTCAGAGTGGATGATTAGAAGCTTGACCACACTGGCTCCTCGCCACGACACTCACTTATATGGGTCACCCAAGCTTCAAGTTCTCATGAATCTCCCATGACAAACTTTTCATCTCTACTAAGAACCGCAAATATGTGGGACGACTTCAGAGGTTCAAACTCTTGACATCAACAAATATTAGGGATTTTTGGCTACTACAAAAAGGTTCGTAATAAGGGAATCCAGTTTAGGGGGTGCAATGATAAACTCCTTGTGAGAGGTCTCCCAACCCTTAGAACAATGGATTTATGCATCATAAATATACTGGGGGAGAGCTATCATGTACTGCTTCCCATTGTTTATGATTTTAATCGCAACCACAAATTTATATAGCGGCTTGGAAGAGCTTGGCTTATGCTCGTTACCACTTGGGTCATTCCCTTAGGGTGAGTACTTTTTCCCACCAAGTCAGGCCCTCTAAAGGTGAACAATAGCAAGTAAGTACATCCATAGTTCAATCATCTTTTTTTGCATGCATAAATAGAGAACACATGCTATGCCTTTTCTCACACTAGCATGGTTGTTCAATTTTAAACCCAAATTGAAAGATGTAGGTGACTCTACAAAGTGTTAGATAATGTTTCTATTTCTCAAGATTTCCAAATGGCATGAGAGAATTGCATACACATTCACTAGAAATTTTGAAAGCCACAAAAAAAAACAAATAGTTGTCAATTTTATCCTTAAAAGCAATAATGAGTTAATTTTAAGCACCAATTGAAAGATGAAGTTGCCTTGTTCAATTTTAAGCCTAATTGAAAGATATGATGCGAGGGTTCATTTTATCCAACTTTGAACATTCATTTTAAACCCAAAGGAAAATTAGTGCGTTGCCTAAGACTGAAAGCAAAAAAAAAAGTGAAATTGGGTTATAATTGCCCCAAAGCGTTGAACACTAGTTACAATTATAGAATGTTTAGATAGAAGAGGTCTTCAATTTCGCTCCTTGCCTTAAAACTTGCAAAACCATGTTAGTATAACAATGAAAACAAAGTCATACATCAATTAGTGATTAGATAATCAAAAGAAATTAAGTCACATGTCAAAAAATGATCGTGAAGTTTCATACCTTGGTTGAGCATCGCTGCACACAATGGCATCACAATTTGAAATTTGGGTGTCGCTTTGGTGAATTTGAGCGTCACTCTGCAAAGAGGCCAGTGAGCACGATTATGTCACTATTTTGATGGGTATCGCTGTAAACGAGTGCGTCATGATTTGAACTTTAAAAGCTTCAGTCTGGTGAAAGTGAGTGTCGCCGTTTTTGATCCATGATACTTCAAATTGAAATATGTGTCACTATATTTAAATTAGCGTCGACCAATTAAATATGCATCATTGTATCAAATTGCTTGGGTGTCGCTATATGGCGATGCTATTGAAATAACGTCGCTATTTGTGTTTTGAGCATCATTGCAACTTGCAAAACAACATGAACATGGATTTCAAGCTAAAATATGGTTAAATGATCTATTTTCCCTCCTTCGAGCACCAAAATGTTGATGCAAAATACTGGTATGGGACAAATTACGCTTGATCCATGATGAATCGAAGCATAATGGAGCCACCAATACTCAAATCTCAACAAGGTCAATCAATCAAAATTGAAAGTAAACATTTTATCAAAAAACCTAATATGCTAAATTTATGAAAGCTTTAGAGAAAAAATCTACTCTAATCTATTGAAAATTTATCTTGTTGTGGAATTGGTGTCGCATTGATGTGGATCGACGATCCTTTTCCAATCCTGTGATAGTGAGCTTGTCTCAATCGATTCTATGGAAGATAATAAATGAAACCATGGTGTTTGATGTGTGAAAACCTAAATTATGTACAAAATGAACATGATGCAAGCTAATTTAGCATGATTTTATGTTATAAATGATCTAATTATGCAATTTCTAAGCTAATATAAGCTAATTTAAGCTAATTTAAGCTAAAATGATGCTAAAAGATGAAAACCCTAATTTATTTACAAGCTAAGATGGATGCATGGAAGCCATTAATGGAAGCTTGAAGCTATTATGAAACTAAAAAAAACTGAAAATAAGCTAAGTGTATGCAAATTGAGAGTATGGATGTGAGTAAATTTATCATCATAAGTTTGCAATAAAAGATGGACCCATTTGTCTCCAAATAGTAATCTATTTATAGGAGAGCAAATGAAGAATGGATGGTTGAGATCAAAAATATCAATCAATCATTTGTCTCCAAATAGTAATCTATTTATAGGAGAGCAAATGAAGAATGGATGGTTGAGATCAAAAATATCAATCAACGGTTCAAGATGAAGGAGATGAGAGGCATGGATCATGGATTCTCATCAACATATGCGAATGCAAGTGAGTTAATCAAAGGCTCATAATTGCCTCAAACAAACACACTTTTGACCTGCTCACACAGGTCAAAGGTAACTTGTTTAGGAGGTTGAAGGGTTAACTTTCTTTTGAAGCTAAATGAGTTGATTGGAGGAGAGGGAATATTCCTTAGAATATTCCATTAGGGTGAGGAAAAAGATATTTTATACATTAAAACAAAATTTTTAGTTGTACAAAAAGGGATAAAGAATATTCCCTTTGATTAGATGAAAATTAGTTTAATTTCTAATTAAACAAAGTTTAATTGCTAATTAAACAAAGTTTAATTTATGTAATTAGGGAGTTAGAAGAATTAGATGATATTTATTAAATTAGATGATTTAAAAATAGGGGAGGGGTGAAATGATATTTAATTAAACGACTTAGGGTTATTTAATTAAATAAGATGACTTAGGAGATTGAATTAAATATTTTGATGTATTTAATTTAATAAGATGAATTGTTAGTGCAGAAAGAGATGAATTAACCTGATTTAATTAATTAGGCTAAATAGATGAAAATGATGCAATTAATTAATTAGCTAGGCTAATTAAATTAGTTAAGTGAAAAGAGGATGGATTAAGGAGGAAATGATGTTAATAAATTTGATTTAAATATATCACATCGATTAGGACATTTTTCAGTGTCTACAGGTGGAAATCAAAAGTCTTTTTCCTCAACACTCAACCAAGTCTACAAAGAGATCTAGCAAGAATTTGAACTTGAAAGTGGAAAAATTCCAAGGTTTCTTTCTAGGAATGCCATTATTTGTAGGGGTAAAAAAAATGCTACTGAGAAAATCTAGTCAACAATTGTAAAAACAAACTTGGGACATGGAAAGGAAAATGGCTGTCCTTGACAAATCATTTCTTGATGGTAAAGGCAATACTATCAGCCAATCTTGTATACTTGATGATGTGCCTAAAACTACCCAAATCAATAGAGGATACTCTCAATCAAATATTCAGGGAATTATTTTGGAGTGGCACTGGGGAATAACAAAAATTCCCTTTGGTGGCTTGGGACAAAGTGTGCTCCCCAAAGGAGTCAGGGTCAGCAGGCATCAAGCAATTAACAATTATGAATCTTGCCATGGGAGAAAATTTGGTTTGGAACCTATATGTAAGTGGAGAGAAAAAATGGGTGAGGAGTCTTAAGATGAAATATTTGGACTCAGACAAGACCACTCACATTTTGACCACGACCGATCCACTAAGAGGCTCTATGATTTGGAACTATATATTGGAATGCAGGGACATAGTGACCAAATACGTAACCTAGGAGATAAGGAATGGATAGAGTGCATATTTCAGGAATGACTCCTAGGGAGGCAATGCACCCATCAACAACTTACCAAATATGGCTAAAATCAAGGTAGAAATGACTCGAGAATGGGGCACTAAAGTTAGTCACTATGGGAAGGAAATCCATCATGATGGGGCATTTCAATGGGAATGGAACTCTTTGCAAGGTATCAATACCCCTCAAGATCAAAAAGATGAATTGGATTCAATTCTTAAAAACAAACATTTTGTCCCCTCCAATGAAGAGGATATCATATGCTAGTGTGGTTCAACTATGGGGACATACAAAGTAAAAATTGGATATAAAATCAGGGAATTAGCTATTGCCAGAAAAGACTAGCCCTGCAAGCTAGTTTTGGGTAAGAACTTTCTCCCTAAAGCTAGCATATTTTCATGGATAACAATACAAAAAAGGATCCTAACTGAGGATAGATTGACAACATTCAAAATTTAGGGCTCGAGGAGATAAGTACTATGCAAAAGTAACAACGAATCATCATATCACTTACTCATGACTTTCCCATTTTCGGTAGATTGTTAGAAATTATTTGAGTAAGTTAAATCTGCAATTCCCATTGCCATCAAACATCGAGACATGGTTTAAGATGTAGCTGATTCAACATAGAAAATTGGTTTTGATAGAATTTGGATGATTACTCCCTCCACCATCATTTGGGAAATTTGGAAAGAATGAAATAGAAGAATCTTTCAGGACAAAGAGCCAGAAATGGATAAGTTGTGTGGAAAAATTGAGGGGGAAATCACATAACTTGTCAATGAAGCGACCTAGAATAAAGCTTTCAAATAGTGAAATTTCTCTAATTGGGATGATAGGTTGATGAAACTATTCAAAGGATTGAAACCATTGTTGTTGTTTGGTGGTGGCGGGATCAATCAAAAAATGGAAAAGAGGAAAGTGAAGTGGGCGGCGTTGGAGGAGGGGTGGACCAAAGTCAATTTTTACGGGGCCTATAGAGGCAACTTAGGAGTGGGTGGGGCAGAATATATAGCTTAGGATGACCAAGGAAATTTTTTGGTTGAGAAATCCATCTACTTGGGGACATGTACTGAAAATGAAGTAGAATTTAGAGCAACATTAATAGGATTACAAATGAGAATAGAATTGGGGGTAAAACACATCCTTTTGGAAGGTGATTCTCTCATCAAAATCAATGCCATTCAAATGAATATCACACCAAACTAGAAATTAAACCAATGGCTCTAATCCATTAAAATACTGACAAAGAAATATGAGGCCTTCAAGGTAAGCCACGTGTACTGGGAAGGGAATGACTTGGCCGATGAATTGGCCAAAGTGGTGGTAGAAAGAGAATATAATTAAGATGCATGACAGTATGGTGAGGATCCATGGTTGATGGGATCAATTGCATAGAGAGGAGGAAATGAAACAAGAACATTGGCATATGTAGAAATTGGCATGGGGTACAAATGAAATTGTTAAAACTTTGAAAAATAGGGGTTAATAAATTTTGTGTTCATCACTTGACGTGGAAATGTGTACAGTTAGGGCGTGGCAACAAAGTCCATATCTTTTCAACATCCCACAAATCTAAAGGCATGATCCAAACATCACATCAACCAACGCCACCATTATGATGGAGTTTGGCCAAAATTATATAAAAATGAAGGGTGGTAGCTACATAAGAAAAGTTGCAAAAAACATTGTTGTGCTATGAAATGAGAGAAATGGACAACCCTATTTTCCTTAATATCACAAAGCAACAACAAGCCTTTCATGGGGAAGTCATGGATAAAAGGATGAAAGGGATTTTGGTCTCATCTCATCCATTAATTATGTGGGCAACTAAGAAGGTCCTAGGGAAGGAGTTTCTACTAGCACACTAGAGGTTTAGGTAGCACACTACAGGTTTAGAGTAAATGTAGACATTTCTACAATGTTCCTAGTGATGTTGCTATACATGGGAGTCTTCAAGGCCAAATTGAAGAAGTTGTGTTAGATGGTTTTCACACACACAATGCTGGGTGAAATTAATGAGGCCCTTGATAACATGGATGGTAATCTGATGGTGCTAATGCTGCAAAATTACAATACATCATTTGGGAAAGGAGCGAAAGTCAAGAAATTCCCTGTTGTGAGATCCCTCAGTCCAACAACCTTGGAGAAATAGTGGGTGAAATTTAAAGAAGCATTAGATTCCTACTAAAGGCTACATGGATGGTGAAGACACTAGCTAGAGGTTGGGTGTAGAAGTACTTGGAAGAGGAAGGGATGGTTGGCTAAGTGGATGCAGACAACGATGATGATTGGGAATTGGAAATTAGAGAAGAGTGGATGGAAAATGATGACAAAGAATTGGAAGCAAAAGCCAAGAACCCTGCTCATCACGTGTGTGGAGCCAAGTGCCCTATGATTGTTGACTACTTGGAATTCACAAAGAGGAGGGAATTCAGGGATGATGAAGATTGAACTTGGGTAGGTTTGCGCAAATATGATCTTGTTTATAGTATAGTAGGTTAGGTCTAGGGTTTATCCATGTCTGTGATATGCTTGCGACCATTTTTCTCACCAAGGCCATTTTGTAAAAGCTGTGGTGATAGTAGGGTATGTTTTAATATTTGTAAGTATGGTGGTTGGATCCATAATAGTTTTAGGGGAAGATCCAGAATGTTCAAATTAGTGTACCTATCCTTTTTGAATTAATACAGGGTGTTGCCCCTTAGCAGCTATTAATCAAGCAAAAAAAACTTATATTATAATAATTTAATATAATATTAAATAAGATTTAACATATTAGATTTAATATATTTTTTAATTGGTTATATTGAATTATAATAATATATTATATTATTATAAATATTTGTCATCAAATTTCTTGATTTGTTATTATTCAAATTAAAAATTTAGAAACTAAAATTTATTTATAAAAAAATGCATAACATTAATTTATATTAAAGACATGAACATTTCAATATTTAAATTAAATTAATAGAAACAATTTTTAGAAGATTTTAATATTTCTAGATTAGATATTTAAATATTTTTATTTTATATTAAATGTTTGAGTTAGGGTTAAGATTATGGTTTAGAGTTTATTGTTTGTTTTAGGGTTAGGGTTAGAATTAGATCTAGAGTTAAGATTAATGAGGTTAGTATTAGGGTTTAGGGTTAAGTTTAGAGTTACAATTATGGTTCAAATTAGAGATGGGATTAGGGTTAGAGTTTTTGGTTATAGTTAGGAATTTGGCTAGGGTTAGGGTTAGGATTATAGTTTATTGTTAGGGTTAGGGAAAGGTTAGGGTTATGGTTATGGTTAAAAATTTAGGTTTTCAAGTTAGGTTTATTGTTATGGTTAGTGTTATGACTATGGTTAGGGTTAGAGATAGGTTTAGGGTTAGGATAATGGTTTAGGATTTATTGTTAGGGTTAGGGTTAGGGTTAGGGTGTGAGTTACGATTAGGGTTAGGTCATGCAAAGAACTGATTAGAAAAATTAAAATACTATAATTAACAAAACTTACATTTATTTTAATTCACATTAAAAAAACATACATTTTTTTTTCAAACCTACAAAACTATAATTACAATAGGAAAGTACTAGCCACTACATGGCACTTGTTATATAAAATATTCTCATTTGTAGACCTTAATATATATTTTAAAATTTTAGTGTCTTTATATTTAAAAAATAAATAATAACTTTTATACTAAATAAAAATTAATTATATTTTCTCAATTGTGGCTCTATGCATGGGCTACGTGCAAAGGGTGATTGCCTAAAGACAATAATGGTGCTGAAACGGTTTCATCATGGGTAGCTTTGTCATGGGGTGGTCTACCAGAGGCAGATATTGCCCTGGGTTTTGGAATTGTTCCAGGTGGGAGTGCACAACTGAATTTAGGAAAACTTTGATTGCTTTTCCAAATCCAATGGGGATTTGTCTTCCCCAACCTTGTTAGAAAGAATTTTTGTTTATGCAATTGACCTATTGTTCATCTTGTGCTCACTTATGTAATTTTTTCCTTTTGATATATAAAAGAGGGAGCCACCCCTATGGTGGAACTTACCTAATTTTTTTTTCATTATATATATAGTTGATATATATATATATATAAACACAAATGAATTGCTTCTATTATAAATTCATATATTAGAAATGAAACTATAAAAACACAAAAAATATTTCTTTAAGTAATATTTTTCTACTATATTATAAAAATGTTAAAACTAACTACTTAGATAAATATGGTACAAGCATAAAGTAATAAAAAAGATTATACTCATAATCTCTTTCTTCCTTTCTTCTTCCAATAACTTTAGGTGGCTCAATTTATAGAGGTTATGGAGTGATAAGCACAAATTCAAGAGGATACTAAAATCATAATTGAATTGACTTGATGAGTAAAATTGTAATAGGATTTTAGCAAAATTATAATTGTTCAAGCTAGCATGATATTTGCAAAGTGTTGGTTATAGATCTAAATTTCCTACACCCTCTAGAATGACTTAGATTGGGTTAAAACAAGCACAACTAAAATAATATGCACAATAGGTGGATCTAGATTGAATGTTAAATGAAGGATGGAGTAGGGATAAACTAAAATAAAATTATAATTTGGAGAGATATAACCCACAAAACAAATCTTGGATTAATACATTATAGTGGTATCAAAGTTGGTGATTTTATCACCCTGTGTGTTTGGAGTTCAACCTTGCATGTTTTATTTTTATGAAATAGAATAATTGAGCAACTAGATATCACTTGAGGGAGATCAAGATATCAATTTGGTCTATAAAGAGTTCAAAGACTAAATTGTCTCCTTCAAACCTTGTTGCAGACCATAACAATATGGAAAAAAGAGAAAGGAGAAGAAAAGTAAATGAAAACCTTGAGATTCAAGATGAAATAAATTTTGATTTGATGATGAACATTATGGCATAGTTTATTCAAAAGATGGATAGCAATTTGAATACGTCTAGACAACTGATAGGTGAAGCAAGTTCTTTTGAGGATAACAATTTAAATTTTCACTTAGAGCCACACAAAAAGGACTATTATAGTTTCAATTGCAAGACTCTCCTAACCTACCTTTCTAAATAAAGAGGTGGATGTCCTCTAGCTCAAAGCCTAGAAATCTCTCTTTGATGATATTGTTGGAGCAACTGAGATCACTTGTAAGAAACACTTCCACAAGCAAGAATATGCAAGACAAAAGAAACTATTATATTCAACATGCAAGATGTAGAAAGGAGCATTGCATATAAATAAAAGGATGAGGATTCAAAATCTAACTACTCCTCCAAGAGTGAAACATGTGTAGGAATTTATGGATAAATATTGGGAAACTTGGAGATTTCACATGAGGTGAAATAAAAAAATGAGACATTTTTTTCAAGTTAGCTTAAGAGTAATGTGAATATGACTCTCTTAGATAGGCTAAAATCTAAATAGTTTATTAATACTACTTTCTACACTAACACCCCCCTTAAGTGATACTTAGAGAGAAGGCTAAATAATGAAAAAATGAGTCCTAGCAATAAGGTTTGATAGAGTACTCATATAAAATAAAATATCTCTTAGAAAAGAAAAGAAGAAAACCCAATGAGAAAAAAAATAATCTCCAAAAGACAGAAAGAGAAGGGAAGAAATCTCCTCAAAATATGTCCCATGAAGATAGGAACATGAAGATGAAGAACTCCTAAAGCATTTAGAAGCTTTGACCATTTGATGATACCCCCTTAATATTGACAAGGGAGAGACCTTTATGTAGATCAACTGAATTATGGTACATGTGTTCAAAAGAATATAAAAGAAACATCAAGTCCAATATGGTGTACACACAACTAAAAAGGGTGTGCAAAAAAAAAGGCACACATGCATGAGGTAAGAATCGCTAGGACTCATTATTTTCATGGAGGGATACTCGCTTGACAAAGATATGATGGAAAAAACTACCACACTACACAACCCCCATGGGGCTTTATAACCTAGTGCTTGCAAGTATAAAAGAGACACAATAAATATGCAAAATTTCCCCTAAGAAACACATAAACAATTTGTAACACTTTATGTGAGTGCAATTACATATATAAATTCTTGAAATTCTTAAAAGTCTCCTTAAAAGTAATGAAATGAGCTAATGTCATGAGGTAAACTAAAAACCTGAAAAAATGACTAAACATAAATAAAACCCCGAAATATTCAAGACATGATCGCCCCCAAAAATTTACAATGATGTGGCACTTTACATTAGGGCATTCATAGTTTCCACAAAGTGGATTTGATGTAAAAATACTCAATAAAGCTTATTTATAAACCATATTTCTAGAATATATTCAAGAAAAACTAACTACACCATTACATAGTTCTCAAAAAAAGGAAAGTTAAAAAAATAGGACCCAAAGTAGAGTTCATAAGTGCTCAAATGAACCCTCATGAGCCCTCAAAAAGTTAAAAAAAATGGAACTATGCATGGTGACCTCTAAAAAATGAGATTTAAAAAAAAAACATCACTGGATAGAGGATGAAAAAATACCCTGAAAAAATACATCATAGGATAGAGGGAAAAAATACCCTAAATAAAAAATAAATAAATGGAAAACATGTTTGTATGATTGAGAATGAGGTTCCTAAAGTTGAACCAAAAAATAAACTAGCAAAAAATCAAGGGTTTTTTCTGAGGAGAGAAAGGAAGACATCATGTTGACATCAACAATAAAATATTTAAACATTCCCAAGAAAAATTCTCTGACACAGGCATTCCAAAATCACTTTTTGTTGACTACAAAACCACCTAAAAAGTTGAAAACCACCATAGGAAAACTGTGAAACCGCCATCACCAAGCATAGGTGGTTTTTTAGTTGAATATTTTGATAAATCTTCTCTCACTAATAACAAACCCTAAAGCATTAGGCCTTCACAGGTTGACGTCATGCTTGTGTAGGTTGTACCTTGCTCAAAAATTAGGAAAAATAATTTTAAAAAAAGCATGTATGCCTATGTAGAGGCTAAGGTAGCAAAATAGTAGAGGATGAAGATGGTATGTTGACATAAAATTTAAGATTAAAAACTGCAATATGCTTATACACTCATATGAAATGAAAATTGTATAAATTTTCATATGACCTCCATGGATGGCCCCTTGAAAAACACTAGATTTCATATCACCAAAAACCCAAGTTTTATATATATGAAAATTCATTTCTCAAAGCCTTTGAGCACAATGATTGGTTTAATTTCACTTTAGGACACACCATTTGAAAGTTGATGCCCACAACCCTAAAAAATTCAAACCAATTTGGGAATGGATTTTCAAGGAGGCTTTGATACCATGTTGGAGCAATCAAGTTCACTTGCAAGGTCAAAAACACTTCCACAAGCAAGAATATACAAGATGGAAGAAACTATCATATTCAACATGCAACATGTACAAAAGAGCCTTGCATATAAAGGTAAGGATGAGATGGCGATAAGGAAAGAATTGAACTCTAACTACCCCTCCAAGAGTGAAACACATGTAGGACTCTATGGAAATTTTTTGGGACACTTGGTGAGTTCACATGAGGTGAGACAAAAAAAATGTCTCCCAAGTAAGCTTAAGAGAAATGTGAATAGGAATCTCCTAGATAGGTTAAATCTAACTATTTTGGTAATAACACTTTTTACACTAACAAATATTAGGGCCTATCGTGAAGAATATAAAGCTCTTCTCGAGGAGATGTGAAGTGAAATGTTACTCACCAATTATATGAACATGAAGAAGTTTTTAGGAATTAGTGTTCACATGGGTGTTTAAATTAGCATAATTAGGACATGCAATAAAATGGAGTTATGCAAGTTAATATGAAGTTGTTGAGAAATAACTTAATAATATTGTGAGCTTAATAATATAAGTGAATTGTTAACACAACTCACGTAGAGATTTACGAGTGAAAATAAGAGGGAGAGAATTAAGGTGGTTGAACAACCCACCTAGATTTAGTGTGAGAGGTTAGTGGAGTTGTTATAGGAATACAAATACTCATCCTATATATATTTGTAATATCTTATTGAATGAGGGTGGTGTGGAATAAAAGAAAAATATTATTGTGTTAAATTTTATTTAAGTTTTCATAAATTTCCAATAGAAGTCACATAATAGTTACAAACATGAACTTGGGCCATGTGCCTTTTAGAGAGATGTGCAACAATATTTAGGGAAGTTGACCTCTCTTGGTGATGGATCCAATAGATGCTTAGCTCATGTATGGGTACAAAATCTATACACGTACCTATCTCCCAAACTAATGACTAGAGATGAAGTAATCAATTTTTCTACCTTACATTTGAAAGGTACTAAACATGAGTGGTGGTACTATGATTTGAACACTCAAGATCACAAATGAATCACCTCATATGATTAATTATATAAAAAAATTATTGAGGGATTTGATTGGAAGGCTTTTAAAGTGTATTTCAAGGATTTAACTAAGCATACATAGTGTGGTTTAGAGAGGTTCAAATTTTTTAGTAATGGTGTTTGACATCATGGAGCGAAGAATGATTATGCTCTTCATAAAAGGGTTAACTAAATCTCTTAGGGGATTGGTCAAAGTATTTGAATCATTTATCCTATATGAGGCCATCAAGTGAGCCTTGGGACTAAATACTTTCATACCAAAGAATAAGCTTTAGGTCAAACCCTTCATTCTAAATAATCCTTTTCACAAATATGTACAACAAACCAAGGGTTTCCCATCAAGACCGAATATTAAAAAAAAGAATGAAGTAAGGAGGAAGAAGTTATGTTTCAACTACAAGGAGTCATGGTCACTTAGACCTAGATGTCTTGGGAAAGGATAAATTCACTACATTATGTGAGATGTGATGATGGACTAGGATCTAAGGAACCTAACCGCAAAGTGAAAAATAAACCAAACAAGAAATTGGAGAAGAAGGCCAACTAAAAGAGGAAGGAGACATATCAAGAGGTGGTCTTTCCATGCTCTCTAGTACTTCAAGATACAATCCCTTTCACATTTGTGGGGTGTTTTTAACCTATCAAAGGGTGATTGTACTCATTAACACCCTTGTCACTCATAACTCCATTAATGAGGGATTGGTTTCCAAGCAAGGCCTCAAGATGAACAAACTTGAATGGTTTAGTGTTATAAATGGTAGTTGTTGGAAAGATATAGAGTGTTGTGAGGCATAAAATATGTAATTTGAGTAATATCTAGACCCATATATCCATTATATTTACCACTTAAATATCCTTAAAAAACCTCTAATATGCCTAAAATAAAAGTGCAAAATATCATAGGAGAAAAGGTAAATTTGTGTGAATAAGATAATTAAGTGTTATTACATAAAAGATATGATGGAAATAAATTATGAAGATGCATTAAGAGGTTATATAAATAAGGGAAGGTGGAGATAAGAGTGTAGAATCATGTGAATTAAACATATGTGGGAATAAGAAAGATTATAAGGAAGAGTAAAGTTAGAAAAAATAATTATAAGATATGTATAAGTCATGAAAATATATTAATATATGATGTTATGGGTGTTTATAAATGAATATATATATATAATTAATTATAAATTGGCCTATACTTATTTCATGTCTAAGTTCTTTTTTATTGCATCACACCAAAATTTAGTACATATAATAGAATATTAAACCTTAGGCCTTGATCAAGGTTATTTTGTCAAGATTTGGTTCCTTTATGGAACCTTAGTTGATGATTCATAAGGAGGGAGACCATACCAAAGAATAAAATTAATGTTAAAAATTTGAGAAGTAAAAAATTTGGATTTTTTAATTATACATTGTGAAAATATTTATTATGAAGATGTGTGGTAATACAAACTAAGCACTAGACTTTAAGTAACAAGTCACTAAAATGATGGCATAGAGAAGGAAGGAGATCCAAAAAGACATGACTACTAAGATATATTAGGGAAAATTATTGGGGAATAAAATTAATAAGGGATGTAAGATGAATAAAATAATAGAAATTATAATAAGTTATAGAGAATAAATTAGAGGGAAAAAAGAGAGAAAAGGAATGAGGTAGTTAAAAAAAATGTTGGGAGATCACTAGTTGGTAGAATCACTGAGGCTATAGTACAAGGGTCCATAAAAGATGAAGTGTTTGAGGATTGAGTTAGAGCATGTCAAGGAGGATGTTTCTAATCCCACCAAGGTAGGTATTGTTGAAAAAGAAGTAGAACATGCTAGAGGGATTGCAACTAAAATAGAGGTTGAGAAAAGGAAAGGTCCTAGGAATTGATGGATCATGAGGAAGCTATGTAGAAACCTTATAAAATGCTAACACCTTAGATATTTATGATACGAAAGTGGAAATAGAAATAAAAGTGAGAAAAAGTTTCAATGAAGGGAAAGGTAGCAATATAGTCAATCGAGATTAGATGAAGAAAAAATTCCAAAGGATGTGATCCTCCAAATTAAGAGATCCCACAAGGAAATGACCCTCTCTAATCACATTCCATCCCTAGTGCCACTTATATTGAAGAAGGAAAAGAATAACATATTGATAAATAGTTGAGAAGATTTTAAAAAGGAACAAAAAATATGGATATAAATAGTATGTGCCTATATTGAAACCAATGGATTGGAGAAGACTTATGGTAAAAAATAAAATATTTCTATGGCATAATCTTTGTATGGCATAATATTTATATGGCATAAACCAAATATGTTGGAATTGGGGATGGAGAATTATCCAAAGAATATGAAGAAATAAGAATCTTATGAGGATATTATGATGGAAATCCTAGATGTTTCTTTGATGAGGAATATAGGAAGATGGTGGAAAACACATAAATAAAACATCCTCACACAGAGAAGCCTAGAGATTACAATTAAATGTATATTTTTAAAGAAGGAATGGTTAATGCACAAGATGCATATTTATTAAGGAACTTCCAATCCAAGAAAAGATATTAAATATTTTGAGAAGTTCAGGACTAAATGGGGAGAAGCAAACAAACTAGTATGGGTCCACTTCTTTTATTGGACTTTAAATTTGCTACCTCATTATTGGTATATACATAATAAAAAACAAAGGACTAAGATAAGCTAAAAGAATATTTTTTAAAATTATTTAATTTTTTTGTGCAAGGTGAGAAGACACATCAAGTACACAAAAGGATCCAAACTATTATCACATTCCCAATTGAAAAGGTACAATGAAAATTAAGAGGAATAAATTCAAGATGGAATAACAAGAGGTTACAAATAATTGAGTGTAATATACTCACTCATACTACAAAGTAAATACTTAGGATTTTACCATAGAAGTAAATATAAGCATATGCTTAAAAATAGGATAGTGGAAAAAAAACATTTCCATACATCATTTATTACACATGATCAAATATGAATGTTTAAAATAACTTTAAAATGAACTACATAAATATCCAACTTGAGAATAAGATGCAAATTTTCAATTACAATTCATGTACATGTAATAATTTCAAGTATAAAAGTTTACATAATACAATAATGATACAAGGTCAAGTCTTCCATATCTAGAAAATTCTTTTGTTTCACAAGCCTCGAAATTATCATTTGCAAGAGGGAGAGAATCACCTAAGAACTTTACCTCCAACCATAGATCGATGCACACCTTCCAACTAGAAGTGGCCCTACCCTTCACAAAGAGTATAGACTAAGGAACCCACAAAATTGTATGCCATATGAGTTTCTAGTGTTGTTTCCTACACAACCAATCAATCATACAACTTTAGACATATCTAACTAAGTATCACAAATTGGAATTATTTTCTTTCTAAGAAAATGGAATAAATATTTTAATTTAACACTGCAAAGAAATAAATTTATGTTGAAGTTGGAAAAAATCAACTTCACAGCTCCCAAGGTCACCTGCAATCAAACACCTATCATAGAAAGAGAGAATATAAAATCTATGGAGGCCAAGAGCTATTGATACAAAAGAGCATGAATCATTATGAACGTGCATCTTCTAATGATTATGCAACAAAGAATCCTTATAAAAGGATAATTAACCTAGAAACCCTAGGTGAGGATAAAACAAGAACATGACATGTGTCCTCATCTTATGACATGAGACATAAAAAGAACATGACCTAAGTAAACTTAAGTACTTAGAGGAAAAGGAACCTAATAATTAAATAAATAATTAATTAGGAAATACCTTTTACTCTAACACTTTCAACTTTGTTGTCCATCTTAGAGTGAAAGAAAGATTAACTAAATCCTAATTACAAACTAGAAAAATAGATTAATATTTCTCCACTTTAACTTGTATTAACCTTCAAAATGAATAACTAATATTCCTCTTTTTAAAAGTGGAAATTATAGAATGAAACCATGAGTTTACATAGAAATAATGAATATTAAAACATGCTTGAGTTACTCTTTGCTCTACACTTTGAAGATCCAAAAATCACAATCATAGTGATTGGCATAGCTTTCCCCAAGAAAATCATCTTACAATGTTAAAGAAAATATAGACTATTCTTGTAAATATCCTTCAACAAATACCAAACTAACAACAAAAATAACTCTTTGTTCAGAACAAAGACTAATCTCTATGAAGGATTCATATACAAGACTTAAACACATAACAACTAAGCTCAAAACATATGAATATTTGCTTGAACATGATGGAACCAACTATCTCAAGCTCTCTATAATCTCACAATCCAATACTACTAACTTTCTTTCATTGTTGCTATCTAAAGCATAAGACAAAGAAAATGAACAACTTCTCTCCTATCGCTACTCTATAGCTGCCCTCTTCACAATAGTTTGGAAGTAAATCATAATGCAACTTCAGAATGATATAAATGCATATCACTCTACCTTTCACTTCCATCAAAACTAAAAATTATAATTGATGCCCAAAATATATTACACCCTTGTTGCTCTCTCCATTGAGTTGTGCCAAAACAATGATGAATATGCCAAAAGAAAATGCTTTCCTTTTGCTTAACCCTACGACCTCCCACTATGTCGTTGGTATTAATAACCTACTATTTCCTTTAAGGTTTGGTTCCACATTCATAATAAATAACATCCTAAATATAGAAGACATTACCCATAAAAGGATCGATCAAACAATTTAAATGTCTCTCCATGCCACGACTTACATAGCGGTTGATTTAAATGCTTTCAAAAATTGTTTAAATTGCCACTTAGTGGTTGTCATGCCCACATTTTAAACTCTAAACAACTTAACAATCCACAACTGCTTTACTAATTTACAAATAATTTTTATTTTATTTTATTTATGTTTACTTAACAGAAAAAAATAACACAATTCACTACTTATAACTATGGTCAATGATCACACTAGTTCAAAACAAAGATATAAATGATTAATTATGTTTTAGCAATAGAGTCTACTTGCTTTGGATTAGCGTACCTCTTACATTCCATTGTGTTGTAAACTCCTTGCTCCCAATACCTGTACCTGCAAGGTTTACATGACTTAGAACACACATAATATCAAAGATAGTTAGCACATGATTACTGGACAAGCTATATAGATCAATGATAGTTTGCAATATCAGGAGAAAGTGACAAGTCACATACACGACTTAGAAGGATAGTCCTAAGGGCCCGACCTAATGTCTTGGGGGCTTATCACTTGATGGGCTTGCCTACGTATTTACTTCACAAAGGCACCATAGTTCACCCAACTTGAGTTGCTCCAACTCATTTGACTCACCCACATAGGGTATATTCATTAGGTTTCAATGGAAGACTCAACTTCATTCATACTCATAACACCATAACATTGATACACACTAAAATTTAATCCTCTACTCAAGATATCATGTATTTCATACAATTATGTAATATAAAAGTGGGTATGCAACCCTTTCTAGGGTTCATTACCCTAGACAGTTCAACGATTGGCTGCCACCCACTTAGGTGAAGTTGAAGATTGAAAGACTTGTTAAGGGTATATTAGCAATCATGACATTAGACTCAATCTATGATAACTTATCCAAACCCAATCATGCATACTATAATTGAATACAAAGGCTTAATGCTCAACATGATGAAGTCTCCTAAAATGGACAATAAGGTACACATTAAAAAATATATTTATCTCTTTTCTAATATGTTATAAAACATAAAGAACAAAAGTAACAACTTACTAAGTTTACGATCTGTTAACTCTATTAAAATCATAAATTAAAAAAAAACTTTATTTGCCAATGAATTCCATGGAATCAAAATAGCAATTATTGCAAATAAAGAATCCGAACCATTGGATTATAAGGGTTCCTCTACTCATGGTATGATGTGATCAAATTAACATACTAAGTACACATAAACAATAAACCACACCCAAAAAATAATAGCCAAATTTATTATATTGACACTAACATAGCTAGGATTGAGTGAATCTCCATCCGTTACTACTAAATCGTGGGTGAAGATGAACATCAATTTTCTCCTATAATTGAAGTTTCATGAATAACATACAACATATCAAATCAAAATAATCACTATTCAAACTACGGGTTTATAAATTGATACTATTAAATGCCAAAGGATTAAAATATATAGAATAAAAATTAAGTTTAAATCTTGATATCTAGAATGTTATTGATTCCTAGGAAAGAAGTTAAAACAAACATCAAGGAGGAAGAGGAAACCCCCAAAAAAAATCAAATTAACTCTAGAACACCCAAGACATTATTTCTCATACCAAAATCATTACTTCTACCAGAACAACAAATTTCATAATGGCTATGGTGCACATTCATTGTTTATGCAAAGGAGATAATTTAGCATGAAGCTAAAATAAATACACATTTTCACTATTTTCTTGTCACCCAAAACCTACATATTCATGTCCCATTTCATCTTGCACATACTCTATTATTAAATAATTTGTCTACTAGCTAGATTCATACCAAGAATTACAAAACCAAATCTATTTTTTTAAATTAGTAACATAGAAAAAAATCAAATAGAATTTTCAGCAGGAAAAGTGTAGTGCATTAGTTCCCAAAGACATGGAATTTTCTTTAGATATCTAAAGAGCATCAGTAAGAATTTTCCATTTAGAATTAACGAATTATCATTTCAATTTTGATTTGAATCTATGTTTTAAAGAGAAACTTGAGATAATTTAATTAAGGGTGAAATGATTAAATATTTTCTATGAAGTCATCTCCATTCCAAAAAAAATTGCATGACACTAGAACTAACATAAAAAAAACAAATTCTAAAATTTATTTACTATTATCAATATATATTAATTCATACATATTTCAACTATTATTTATTTAATTTCTTATTTACTCTTTACATATGTAAAAATAAATAAATAATAAATATATATATAAATAAATAATTTATTCATTTTAAAGAAGAATTCTAAAATTATAAAAATAATGAAATATCATATGCAATTAAATGGATGTCGTTTGCTTCATATCAATTTATTGTTTTCATTATGGAAAAAAAAAAACAAAAGAAAGAATATAGAAATTCTAGTAATTCCTAATCTTTAATCTTTGTGTATATTCCTTTTTTTAAAATTAATATAAACCCTTCAAAGGGAATGGGAATATATTCCCCCACTTTCTTTTTTAAGTAAGGAATATTTTCCTTCAAGATGAGAAACATAATGATATTAGACCGTATATTACAACTATAAAATTTATTAGATCGTATAGTTTGACTTGTTATATTTTTATTAAACCATAAAAAAATATTATAAGCAAAATATAATATAGTATTTTAACTTATAATAGATATTATTTTATATATATTTTCAATCTAATATAGTTCTTATCATTTTCCTATTTTAAATCTATTTGCCACTTTTTTCTTGGGATGAAAAAAATAAGACGAAGGAGGTTTAGATTGTTACTCAATGATTTGAATCAATTTAAGAGTAAAAGTTATGGTTTTAGAATTCACTAAAAATAAGAGATTTTATGTTCCAATGTTTGTGTGAGAGAGACTATGGCTTCACAATGGAGATTATTACCAAATCCATCTTGTATAAAGTGAAATAGCCAGACACTTTTGCATGATGTAATCCAAACTAAAATGAAATTTGTATATACTTTGCACCTTGTTTTGAAATTTCCTCTAAACATTATTTTAGTAGATATAAATTTATTTTAATTTCCATTGTCAATAATTAAATATATATTCTCATTCATCATTCTCCACTGAAAATGATGCATAAGCATCTTGAGGAAATAAGAAATCAACATCAACCCAAAATTAATTTATCTATATTTATTTTATTTGTAAATTTAATTTCACTACGAAATTATTTGTCAAATTTAACTAAATGATTTTAGCACAATACAAACCATATTAAGAATAGAAGTGACATCTCTTAACCACCATTGATCCTAAAACTAAACCCTTTACCTCTTATTTAGTTGTCAAATTTATTTTAATTTATTGTTAATCTTAGATTTATAGCAACTAGTTACATTGATCTAATCATATTATTATTTGATGTTGAATTATAAGCATTTCATTTATTTTCAAACTATAGAAAAATAACTCAATTTAAGAGTAAATATTGGATTATAATTATTTTGTCTTGTAAACAAAACTAATACCTATTACACAATTCATAAATCAATTTTATATTACAAGTTATGTGAAAGGCTAACCAAAACAAATAAATTATTAATAAATCTATTGGATTCCTCAAACACTATTCAATTAGTAAATCCTAATCTATAATATAGATTACAACTAATTGAAAATAAAATTTTGTTTCTATTACTAACATCTATAACTCTACAATAATAAAATATAACTAGTTAAGAAAAGTACTTTCCTGACACACTTGCACGACAATGCCGCAAGGTTAAGCAATATGCATTAGTATCACATTGAAATTCCCTACACACTCACCCATATTCATTAGTATACACGCACAACATCTCATTTACAATAATAAACACAATCTAGTACCAATAGAAAAACAACTTATAAAGATGCATACCAAACCCTACGAGGATATATGAAGAGGTATTCAAATGAAATATTTGCTATTTAAATCTACCAACTAGGGTGCCACACATTTGTATTCATAGGAACTAGAACTCATTAGCTTCTTCATAGAGTCAAAATAACTAGCACTACTATCTAATCACCAAATATGTCAAAGGTGGATCATTTCAATAACCAACATTGTTGTACAAAAGCAATTCCATTAATAATTTAAATAATTCCCTCTTAGCATGAGAAATTGAAAGTATCATTAAGTCAAATCACAACTCGATCCTATATCAATTCATTTATAATGTACTATGACAACTTTGCTAATCAAAACCAAGAATTAAGAAACAAATAGCTATACTCATTTGTATCGTGAATTTATGATTATATGTTCAATAGGTACATTTATTTATCATACTTGAAGGTCCCCATATCTATTATAAGAAGTGGGTTATGTCGCCTTATAGTGGTTGGAAATTCTTAAGGGATGATGTGCCACTTTAGTGGCCATCACCTTGGATTAAATGCCATACATTATGCCTTTATTTATGCCTTCGATGGAGGCTTATATGCCTCTTAAAGTGCTGGAATTTAACAATTTTAAAAATTACATTATTGCATGCTTTTACAAGCATGACAAATCTAACAGTATATATATATATATATCTTCATTTTTATATCTATATATATATTCAATTATATATGCTATATAGATTGTATATATACTTATATACATATATATTTATCTAATTCTTATATATATACTTATATTATATATATATATATTTTATTTAACACATTTTAATGATAATCGATTTGACTTGATATATAAACAAGATTGGAAAATTGATGAAATAATTTTATTCATCAACATATAACACTTTATTTGTCTTTATTGAGATAGAATAAACCAAAACTCAACAAGGTTAAACCTAACCCTTCAACTCAACTTGACCCAACTTAGACAAATCACAATAATTGACTCAACAATAGGATTATGGTAGACCTACATGAGTTTGTGTGTGTCAACTCAATTGACATTAACTTGTTATTTTTGAAGTCTATATTCCTCTCTCTGGTGATACTCTCCCTCTCCCTCTAGAGGGTAAGAAACTAGTCCTACATTTCACTTAGAAATCCAATCAAATAGTTAGCTTGTTATTAATCACAACATCATCATAATCTTGATTCAATAATAATAATCATTAAAATTGAAATACATTGTATTGCATTTAATTTCATCATAATACTGATTAACATATAATCATAATCAGATGTCACACATTTTAATGTAAATAGTTAAAAGTAATTAGTAAAATAAAATTGGGGTGTAACATATCTCCCCCTATAAGGATCATTGTCTCCGATGGTTCAGTGTATCATAACAAAACCATAAACAAGTTTTTCATTAGCAATTTTAAGAAGCATGAAATAAATGTGGAAACTTTTGGAAAATTTCATTTATAGTCCTCCCATGTAGCATTGTCCTCTTCATATTGGTCCCACTAGACATTGCATTGCGTAACCTCTTTGTTACGCAGGTGGAGCTTGTGTGTTTAGAGCATGTTGAGAGGCTCGATCATTACCAGTCCTGGGTCTATACTTGTTGTTTCAATAGGAGTAATTTGATACTCTGCTTGTTGGTTATCTAATACTGCATAGATCCTTTGCTGAAATGTTGTCTATTGGGTAGGTAAGGATTACCACATGGTTGAGCTCTTTGAGACTTATTTGGGAATTGATTCATAAAATGATCTCCTTTATAAAAAAAAACATCCTCCTGGATATCCTCACCTTTCAAAAGGATTTTTTGAATTGTCTCCATTCTTTTTGGAGTTATTGTTCTTCTTCTTCTCATTATTGGAATCATTTTGATTATTACAAAAACCCTTATCATTTTTCTTCTTGGATTCATGTTTATCATTCGTCTTCTTAAAATAATGGGAAGATTGCAACCAATTGAACTTCTTACAATTCTTCTTATGACAAGCAAAAATAGACTCCAACTTTTGCTCCTGCTTTATTACAACTTTCTTAAAAAATTGGTCCATTGTTGTAGGACCATGGACATAAACTTCTCCTCCAATTTAGGCATTCAAACCCATGATTAATTTCCTTATCTTGAACTTTTACATTTTTTGATACTGGGGTATGCACTTTAGGAGACGTGCAAACCTTTCCCAATATTCCACTACAAACAAGTTTGGACTTGTCACATATTCTAAAAAAAAATTAAGCTTATGGTGAAAGAAAGGTTGTGGTAACCATCTTTTCTTAAATATGACTACAAACTAATCCCACGTTAAGCTCAAAGAACTTAACCCTAACTCCATCTTCTTATTCATCCACCAAGTGGATGCTTCGCTTGATAACTGTTAAGCTCCCCAATTTTCCTTAGTAACTTCAGAATAATTTCTTATTTTGAAGCACTTCTCCATTTTTGTGAATCAGGCCTTTGCTACATCACTGCTCACCACTCCATCGAACTTGGGTGGTGTTACCTTTTTCATGTCCCTTAATAACTCAAGAGCTAACTGATTTCTCTTCTCATTATTAGCTCTTGAATTAGAATGGTTTTCACCTCCCCTACTCATGGTGGTACATTCATGCTTATTCTCATCTTCTCCCTAAGATACTTCATTTTATTTTTCGGTCCTACTTTGGTCCCTAACCTCTTTTTCCAAGGTTCCAATTCTATCCCTTGTTTCACTTAATATTGCCAAATTTTGTCCAATTTTGCATTAGGATTATTAGAAGGGTGGGATACCTCTTAACTTACTCTTGGGTTAATTCTAGTTCACACCATGTTTGTATCCTACTTCATCTAAGGTTTTATTTTATGCATTTAATTAGATCCTCTAATTTTGGCATTACATTTTAATCAATAAACAATACTCATAACATTATGCTTAACTCAATAGAGAAAGATTTGTAATTTTTTTAAAAATTTATTATATTTATTTAGTGGATTCATATACATCCTTAATACAAAATTTTCTGACCTTTTGCAACTACAGGTTGCTATTAGGTAATGGTATCTCCTTAGTTTTTCCCTCACCCTTAGAGTCAACTAGGACAAAATTGGAGGGTGGATGTACACGTAGGTACTCTTTCATAACCTCCTTTCCAATATTAGGTGCATTTAGATCACATCCAAATGATATTTACCTATGTGTAGATGGTTTAATTGGTTTGAAAAAAGGGATAGGTACAATGTACTTCTTTACCACTTTCACCCATTGTTTATTTTCTAGCTTAATGTGCTTAAGTGCATTAGCTAGGGTTTTAGAGTCAACAACCCATATACCCCTATGTAGCTGATGTTCTCAAAGAGTTTTACCTCCAGAGATGACTCCTTTTTAGTCACTAAGCGAGGAAAATTTTTGGGTATCTACTTCCTAGTAGTTTTCCTTGTTTTTACCATTTTGACACAAGAACATTTTCAAACATTAGCTACTATAATTTTGAGAAAAATTTCTCAATGAGCTCATGGGTCCATGTGTTGAACTCGATAGATCTGATATCATATGTAACATAAGAACTCATACTACAAAGTAAATATTTAGGTTTTTACCATAGAAGTAAATATAAGCATATGCTTAAAAATAGGATAGTAATTTTTTTCATTTTCATACATCATTTATTGCACATGATCAAATATGAATGTTTAAAATAACTTTAAAATGAACTACATAAATATCCAACTTGAGAATAAGATATAAATTTTCAATTACAATTCATACATGCAATGCTTTCAAATATACAACTTTACATAATAAAATAATGATACAAGGTCAAGTCTTTCATATCTAGAAAATTCTTATGTTTCAGAAGCCTCAGCATTGTCATCTGCAAGAGGGAGAGCATCACCCAAGCACTTTACCTTTAAATACAAACCAACAGTCCCTACCACACCTTCCAATTGGAAGTGGCCATACCCTTCACAAAGAGTTTAGACTAAGGAACCCACAAGTATGCCATCTAAGTTTCCAGTGTTGCATCCTACATAACCAATCTACCATACAACTTTAGACATCTCTAACTATGTATGACCAATCTAATTGGATATACAATATGGATCATGATGAATCAACTAATGCAAGTAAATAATTTTGTATTACTTTGGCCAAAGTTTTGAAACATATCAAACACTTCCTTAGGAAGTGAAGTCATAAGTTCACACACCTCTAACTCGACTTGGAAACCACTTTGACCTAAGGTTTAACATATGCCTGACTGATTGACTTGCTTGTTTGAACTTTCATAAGGATACTCAATCATAAAGTAATAAGTCACTAAAGTATATAAATGACTTAATATGGACATGCTTTCCTAACTTTGAACACCTATGATATGTTCTCAGGACTTGGAAACTGCCACTTGTTCAAGTACTTGCACTCAAATCTTGAGAGTAAACTACTATCCTATTTTCATGCACATATAGTTTACAATAATAAAAAAAAATGTTCATGGTCCTAGTTAATAACCAATTTTATTCTATTTAGTTCATATATTTTAATATTTAAATTTGCTTATTTCATAGACATTCTTGAAACTTATATATCTTTTATGCAACCTAAACCAAAATTTGACATGTGGAGATATAATTATGATATAATGATGTTTGCATGGATAAATATGTGAATGTGTATGGAATTCAATATGATTATGTGTTTAATTAATGATTGTTAATGGTGTGTATACTTTACATGAAACTAATCTCTTGCATCTAGAATAATTGTAACTTGCATCAATTGAAGATCTCAACTTGCAACCAAAGAATTCCAAGTAGATTGCAGGGGAGAGTCCAAAATGATGAGAATGTGATAGTTACAGAAAATGATGGAAGTGATCATTAAAGTGGTCAATTGTGAGTCACCAGATCATCTAATAAGATAACAGGAGGAAGAAGTCTATGTTGATAAGGAAGCCAACATGATAGTTTTCATAGAGCACGTCTTTGTCAAATAGTTAGGGAAAAAGTTTCAATTCTATTTGTCTTCTTCTGTCTTTTTCAATTATAGTTTTAGTTACAAAGACTAGTCCCCCCCTATTTTGAAGGAGAGTGGACATTTTCATTTAGTTTTTTGTTTTTAGTCCTTATGCAAATAAAACTCCTCCCAAGCCTATATATTTGGGTCAGTGGTTAAGGAGTAGATCTAGTTAGTAGATATATGTTTAATAGTTCCAATTTTGTTTCATAGACAATACTTCATTGTTAGTTTTATGTTATTCATTTGTAATAGATATGCACTCATGAATGAGAGATTTGTGAAGATTCTTGTCATGTTGTGAGAATTAATTTATATGCAATGAAGATGTTTTAGTTTATTATTATGATTAGTTGATTCAAGTAGCACATATTTGATTTCCCTTGTGGGCACAACAACTTAAGCAAGGTCCACTTGAGTTACTGTTCACCCACCTTAATTTTTTTCTTAGATTAGAAGATTTTATTGTTGCACTCATTTGAAGTAGAATCTTAATTACATGTTCATGAATCATATCTTGTATTATGAATTATGCTATGTGATGTTTCCTTGAGTTGTTCTCTAGAGAGGTTGAGTAGTTAGAAGTAATAGTCAATAGTGTTAGTAAATTGTAGAGTTTAGGTTTAGAAATTAATAGTTATAGTGTTAAGCCGAAGGTACCCATAGCATTAGTAGCAAATTAAGTTATTTCCTTTGTTTTTCAAGTTAACGCTTTATTTACTTTTCCAACCTTTATTATTTTCCTATACATGTATAAACCACTTATACTCACTGACAGAGGCAATGTAGAGTCTGTAAATGTACATATAGTGCCCTGGTTGATAATTAAATGAAGTCTTTGCGAGGGTTTAGTGAACTAATCAACTAGGAATTGCTCCTCTAAATTGTGTGTCTAGCACCAAGTTGAATAAGCATTAGAAAGGCCTTACATTTTTGGAACTATTGCTGGGGATGGTGCTACATTTAGAATTGTCATGTGTAATTTCAAGTTTTCATAGTTTAAATGTTTTGATTTCAACATTAGGATAATTAGGTTTTAATCCATCAACACAAAAATGTTTTACTAACAATGGGTAGAAGCATATGATCCAAAGAGTTACAAATATTATATGTAGAGGTGGTGAGATGCTTTGCAAAGATTTCTCCCCTCAACACATGAAGCTTTAGATGATACTAGTGATCAAAGTGAATAGAGCGAGGGAATTCTTGGAGAAGAATCATCTCTAACACTAATATCCACATTAGATACAAAGGAGACTTCCCACATACAAATTATCACCATGGGTGATGCTGTGGTGGAAGACCCACCAAAGCATGTGACTATTGAGTTCCCCATTGCCAACCAGGAGAGAGAAATTGCCTTGAAGAACATACCACCTTCAACATTACTTGTCTTTTATGGGTTGGTCACAATGGACCCAAATACCTTCCTTTTTGAGTTTGATGTGTTATGTAGAAGTTATGATTATACTACAAATGAATATAGGCTCAAATTGTTTCCAACAACATTGAAGGATGCTACTTTTAGATGGTTTATGGGTTTAGGAAGAGATTTTGTTCCAAATTAGAATTCCATGAAGACAAATTTCCTAGAAAAGTATTAGGATTAATGTAGAGGCATAGACATAAAGAGGGATGACATGTTTAGGATGTCATGCAAAAGGAAGATAAATTTTTGGAAGACTATATGGAAAGGTTTTAGTTTTTTCTTAAGAAATCCTACTAAAATAAACTCTCTGATGAGTCTTTAAAATTGAAGTTCTTGATGGGGATTAATGAGGATTTCATGGATACACTTAACCTCATTGGGGTAGGAGATATTTATTAGACACCATTTGAGGAAATTTGCAAAGCATGCATGAACTATTCAAGGTATTTCACTAGGAAAGTTAGAGGAGATAGGACATCTTCCATAAAAAAACCATCCAATGTAGTCTCTAGAGTTGAATTGAGTAATCTTTTGTCAAATATGAAGGAGGATATTATCAACCATATTTCTGCACAGTTAGAAATCCTCCATATCAAAAAGAAGCAAGTGTTGGAATCAAGGAACACTAAGAGGGGGGGGGTTGAATCAGTGTTCAAGAAATTTAAACTTTAAATCTAGATCTTAAAGCATTAACATCATTTCAACAAAAGAGAAGTTGCAAGCACAAGAAGATAAAAATAACACCAATATATTTTTATGTTTAAACCTTGTTAGGGGAAAAACTATGATGGAGATTAGTCCACAATTATACTTTGTTAAAATTATGAATAAAAGGGAATGCACATGCATTCAGGCACACTACATAAAGCTCACTGCTCAAGAAGCACACTGCTTACATGAAGGCTCACTACCTTATAAAATGTTTGAGTTAAAGCAAAAGTTTGAACTAAGAGGATAGCATCTCCAAATGCCTGGATTCAGTTCTAGTGAAGCTCAATAGAAGATCTTCTTCCCTTCTGACTGATTCTGCATTTATGCTCTACTCTGCTATGCTCTTCTCTATTTTTCTGCCCTTATGAAACTATGCATAGATCGCTCAATCACCCTTCTAATACTCAAACACAAATTTTTTCTGATCTTCACACAAATTCACACACTTCCACACACCTTCTTTCTCACAAAAAATGAATTTCCGATCTCATATATATATATATCCGCTAACAAAGATTTCATCGCTTCAAGTTGGCTTTAATAAAACATGAAATATCCTTCAATGGTTGGCTCAAATCACAAATTAAATTTAATGCGCACCCATAAAATTCAGCTAAGACATAGCTAGGACCCAAAACAAAATAAAAACACAAGAAAAAATTAAACAATTACTCCTTAAATACATCCACGACATGCGACATTCACTAAGTCAACCACAATGAGAAGATAAATAGAAAAACATCCAACCGGATCTCCAAGCTCATACACCAGTTAATACAACATCATAAATCTTGACAATGAGACAAAATATATGCTTAAAAACCTGTCTTGGGTATCCAAAACACAAAATAGTGATCCGGTGAAGCATACCGATCAACTAACTGACCAGATACCCTATTCTTTCTGCTTTCTGCTGGTAGAACACTGTTCTCTACATTTCCTGCCAGTATGAGAAAATTCTGATCTACGGATTGGAGGGATTACTTGGGTTGCCATCAATGACAACACTAGAAGCCACATGGCATCAAACAAACCATATGCCAACAATCTCCTCCTTTGGCATTGATGGCAACACTTAGTGAAAAATGACTAAGTGTCAGAATTCAAAATTTCAAAACTCAAACTCCCCCTTAGAATGATAAAGAATTTTTCATTGCTCTCCTCTCCCTTTGAAATCAATGAAAAATATATTCTTCATTAAGCTCTCTCCCCCTTTCAAAAAACTCAAAATTTGAAGTACAACTGCTACTTAAGTTAGAAAATTAACTTGTACTTATCTTTCATACCCAAAAGAAATTTCTTCCATGCTTCTACAGAAATACCAATGATTAAGATCATGCTATTATTCTTAGATGTCTTGTTAATAAGTTGAATGAGGGATTCTAGGATTGTAATTGCTTCTTCTAGTTTTTATCCTTTCCTCAAAAGCTCAATCAGCTGCTCCAACCTGCATTCAGTTAGATCCTTGACTTTCCAAAAGGTGTCCACAAGATTATTTCTGGAAAAGTGGACTTTTGCATGCTCAAACTGCAATTCTTGAATCTTTTTCTTGACTGCTCCATCCTGGTCCTGAAACATACTGTAATCTTGACCAATTTTGATCAACTCAGCTTCAATTTGCTCCAACTTTTCCTTATACCTCCCAACAACATGAGGCCACCGAAGACAATAGTTGTAGATGCTATTAGATGAATTAATGCACTGCCTCAACTCATTCATTTTCTTTTTTAGTTTGGTAAGGGACAACCTAAACTACTCCTTTAGATGTAGAATTACTTCTTCCTCTTTCTTGTACGAAGACTTAGATACCATAGCTTCCTTGCATTCAATTAATTCTTCTAGAAAAACATTGTGCAAACTCTCCAAACCAATGTTATTATGCACAAAGTAAGAACTCAATGTGTTCTCAATTAGGTCCTACCGATATGAGGGTCTCTCCAACCATAAGTCAAAAATTTTCTTCATCCCATCTTTTTCTTGAACAAGCTGCAATATCTTAATTTTGAATAAGGCATCATCTTCTTCACTTCCTTTTTCTATCAACACATCCGGTTCAACTGATTCTGGTTCATCCCTAGGAGTGTACTAATCAAATTCCTCATCTGGTATATCTACAATTAAATTTTCTTTTCCTTTTTCTTTAGTTCTTGGGGACTTATGTGCCAGAGGAGTGTCATCAGCAAACTCTAGAGCCATTTTCCACTTCCTCTCCATCTTACTGGAAGATCATTCAACTTCAAGTGCTTTTACCATAATGGAAATGCTAACTACTCCAAAATTTCCTAACAATTCTCTAAAGAAATTTTCATATTCTTGCTCATAATTTCCCAAAGCATTAGAATGTTCAAAAATTTGCTTACAAACCGGTTCACTTTCCTTCCATACCACATTATCATTCTAAGCCAATCAATTCAGAAAATACATCATGATACATATGATCAAAGTACCAAACCTGAAGGGGTAATCTGCTTCTTTTTTCAATTGCACATTTTCCATCAACTGATCCTTCAACAATCCACACAGATCAAATTATTCATCTTCCATTATCATTTTGTGAGCGGTATAAATTGCGCCTACCGAAGTTGCACCTTCCCTGTTTTTGAAGAAAATTTTGTATGAAATCCCATGTGCAATGTACCTTGTTATTAGATATTTGATAGTTGAAATTACTAGAGCCCTTTGATCTCCTGTCACTTCAGTTAGGGTTTTGAATTCCTTGTTCCGAATCGAATTCTTTTTCACAATATTCCCAACATTGCATAAACCAATTAAATTTCTAATCACATCCTTCAAAATAAGATAGGGTTTATCCAAGGTTAGAATGTCCTCATTCAATCTGTTCAGGATAAATCTGACCACTTCCATGTTGATGAAATAAGGAAACTCATTCCAAATGTCCAAAATTTTATGTTTCACTCCTTCAAGCCACTTCAATTCACCAGTTGGCAACAAATTTATTACATCTCTGATCTTCCTACTACTATATTCATCCAAATTCAAAATTCCTTTGTTTTGCTTCATTTTTCTTTCCATACTGAACAAGTTTTTCTTCTGAGCACAAAATTAGGAATTCAACAAGTGATCATAAATACTTAAATTCGCTACCAAATTTACTTGAATCCTTTGAGATTTTTCTGTAGAGGCTCTCCTTTGTTCTTCTTCAATGCAAGGTGACAAATGGTTCCAAATACCCTTTTATAACTTCGCGTACCTAACCTTTTTTCCACACTAAATATTTTTTCCTAGGAGTTCTGGGTACTTTGTTTTCTCATACAACAAAAGAAAATTTTGTCTGTGGACCTTCTACTTATCATGTTTTTTCATAAGCAATCACTGATTCATTTGCAAAATTTTATCACAACTACTAACAATTTCCTGCATTTCGATGCCAGCTACCAACAGGGGGACAAATGATTTTTCTTGAAAGACTCCCCCTAGGCCAATGGCCTGAGATCAATTTGTAGAGGAATTACTAGAAGAAGATTCTATTGTGGACTTATTCCCTTAATCAGAGTCACTTTTCCTTACCCATGTTTTCTTCATCTGATCTCTAATCTCTTCCACAATCACTTTCCCTTTTCCTTTTTCATCTTTCAGTGAGATTTTTCCCTTGTATATCAGACCTCTTCTATCCATGTTTCTATTCCTAAAAAATCTTGTAATGTGACCAGATCTCTTGCAATTATAACACACCAGATTTCTTTGTCTAGACCATTCATTCCATTGATTTCCCTTTGATTTGCATTGATTAGCAATATGCCAAAATTTTCCACAGTTATAGCATTTAACATTCCTTACACTGATAGAAATGCTTCTACATTCAATTGACTTATGACCAAAATTTTTGCAACTAAAACACTAACCAAAAAATGATGGACTGCTTGAATTTATTTTACTTCTACACTGAGAAGTGAAATGACCAAATTTATTGCAAGCAAAGCAGTAACCATTAAAATTCTAAGCATTGGGTTGTCTTACCAGATACCCTCTGCCTTTGTTCATCTGATTTCTTTTTCTAGAATCCTTATGTTCAGATTCAAAGCTTTCTTCCTTCTCATATCCAAGACCTCGCTTATCATTTGCATCCTTCTATCCTTTAGTCAACTCATCAAGCTTAGCGGAACTAGTCTTAAAATTCTCCTTGTACTCATTTGCAGTAGTGAATTCATCTCTGAGAATATGTATCTGTCTTTCAAGCTCTTGTTCGTTATTTCTGGATTGTTGTAGTTCAATCTCCAACTGAATGAGTCCACTATTTACTTTACTGCATTATTTAGATTTTTATTTTAAAGACTGGGCTAGATTCTCCTCATTCTTCTTCCTTTCTTCAATCTCCTTAGTTAGCTTCATTGCCACAGATTGCACCTCAAGCTTTAGAGTAGCATTATTACTAGCAATTTTTTCACATTCTTCAGTTATCTCTTTTAGGGTCTGATTCAGGTGAACATCTTCCAAGCTTTTATTTTCTTTCTGCTTCAGCTGATCACAAAGTTTCTTCTTCTTTTCTCTTGACTCATTGATTTTATCCTTCAATGATTGAATGGATTTCTCAACATCCACAAGATTTTCTTTTAATTCTATGAATTCTGCTTTAGATTGGTCAAGATCATCAAGTGCCACCATAAGTTGCTATTGAAGACCACCATATTCCATTGCAATCCAAGATCCACCTCAAGCTGTTAAACTTCTGTAGAGTAACTGTGCTCTGATACCAATTGTTGGACTCAAGGAACATTGAGAGGGGGTGAATCAGTGTTCAACAAATTTAAACTTTAAATCCAAATCTTAAACCATTAACAACATTTCAACAAAAGAGAAGTTGCAAGCACAAGAAGAAGATAAACAAAACACCACAACACCAATATTTTTATGTGGAAACCATGTTAGGGGAAAAACCACGGTGGAGATTACTCCACAATTATACTCTGTTAAAAGTATGAATAAAAGGGAATGCACATGCATTCAGGCACACTGCCTAGCTCACTACTCAAGAAGCACATTGCTTATAGGAAGGCTCATTGCCTTACAAAATGTTTGAGTTACAAAAAAAGGTTGAACTGAGAAGATAACAACTCCAAATTCCTGGATTCAATTCTAGTGAAGCTTAGTAGATGATCTTCTTCCCTTCTGATTGATTATGTATTTCTCCTTTGCTCTTCTCTATTTTTTTGCCCTTCTGAAACTATGCATAGATCGCTCAATCACCCTTCTAATACTCACACACACATATATTCTACTCTTCACACACATTTTCACACTTTAACACACCTTCTTTCTCACACAAAATGAATTACTGATCTCATAAATATATCCACTAACAAATATTTCATCGCTTCAAGTCAGCTTTAACAAAATATGAAATATCCTTCAATGGTTAGCTCAAATCACAAATTAAATTTAATGCACACCCATAAAATTTGGCTAAGACATAGCTAGGACCAAAAATAAAATAACGAACACAAGAAACAATTAAAAAATTACTCCTTATACATCCACAACATGCAACATTCACTAAGTTGGCCACAATGAGAAAATAAATAGAAAAACATCCTGCCAGATCTCCAAGCTCATACACCGATTAATGCAACACCAAAAATCTTGACAATGAGACAAAATATATGCTTAAAAACCTATCCTAGGGACCCACAACACAAAATGGTGATCCATTGAAGCATACCGATTGACTAACTGACTAGATACCCTATTCTTTCTGCTTTCTACTGGTAGAACACTGTTCTCTACATTTCCTGTTGGTATGAGAAAATTTTGATTTGTGGACCAGAGGGATGACTTGGATTGCCATCAATGAAAAAAATAGAAGCCACATGTCATCAAAAAATCCATATTCCAACAAAAAGAAGAGGTAGAAGAAACTCTTACATAATACTACCCACATTGTAGACAAAGGAGGACTAATTGCAAATGCAAGAAGGTGGCAAGTATCTTTGAAGATAAGAAAGGTACATTAGACTTTCATACATTGGAAGGTGAATATGAATAAGTATTCTACATAGCTTAAAGGAAACCATGGTAGCCAAGACAATGTATGCCTCAAGATCCTTTGAATTACAACATGTCATTTCCTAGTAACAATGCAAATCTTCCTAGTTGGAACCCTTAGTATTGGGCCAATATGCAAAACCAAAAATGGTCAATTCCTCAAAAAATTTGGAATCAACAACAAAAAAATATGTGGCCACCATAAATTTTTTGAGGATCTAACTATAATTCTCAATGGCCACCCCAAAAAAACCAATGATAACCTCAATGGAAAAGAGGTCAACAATGGCAAAACCAAAACATGAATTATCAGCAGCCACAACAACCCTTGTAGCCACAACAACAAACCATTATGCCAAACAAAAAAATCCAACACCACAGCCACCTAGAGCACCATAGCTGCTAGCCTCACCTACACCTAACCCAAATAACAAGCTTATTTAGTAGGCTTATCCTAATAAATTTGTTCAATACTCTACTTATGGGGTAGAGGTGAGTGATTTCCACCTTAGATTAGGGAAAATATTGGTTGGGAATTCATCACCTCAAATCACTACATTGGTTGATGAGGAACCCCCAAAAAAGACCATGGACAACCAACATAAGGAGCCTAAGTCAAGTTAGGTTAGCCCAACTAATCAAAGTCCAGAGCCTCCATTCGTTGAAAGATTAGCAGTTCAAAGGAATCAAGCACAAGCTGAAATTGATCTGTTGGGACAACTTAAGGATGTTTGCATCAAGATACCCCTTATCCAAGCCATTAAGGAGGTTCCTATCTACACTAAAATAGTGAGAGAAATCTACCTTAAAAAGCCAAGTAGGAAGCAAAAAGACCCTCAAACTATACATGTCCTAGGACAACTTGCAAACATTATGTTAGGAAACATAATTGTCCCCAAGTATGCAAACCCTCAGATTCTTGTAGTGGATGTAAAGATAAATGAAACTCTCATTAAGAACACCTTAATTGAATTAGGAGAATCTATTAATGTAATGACCAAAGAGACCATGAAGTTGTTACAACTAATAAAACTCATATCTACACCTACTATTTTATAGCTGACAGACAGGTCCATAGTTAAACCTAAGGGTATCATTGAAGATTTCTTAATAACACTGGATTCATAGGAGTATGCTAACTTTATGGTATTATAGCCTAAACCTAATCTTGCAGGCTACCCTCTCATTTTAGGAAGACCTTGGTTGGAAATAGTAGATGCCTTTATATGTTGCAGATATGGGAATATGTTTATCTCTAATGGAGATGTGACTAAGAAATTGGTCCTGTACCCACTAGCCTAGCCACATGCAGACCTAGAACAAACCATTTGGCCTACCCTAGATGAGGAGGATCAATACTCCTTGCAAACCATGATGACTATTGAACCCAATCCTTTGTTAGAAAACCAAGATGAAGATGGCTTGATAGTAAACATCATGCAAAATAACTATGATAGGGACTTGCAACATCATGATTGTCTAACATATTTGCAAGATCCTTTGAAAAATGTAATTCCTAATAGCTCATCTGAGTCAATTTCCCAAATATTCCATAGCTTGTTACCACACCAATGTGTTCCAAACATAACATCACTAGACATCTCATCAGTTCAAACAACATCCAAGACTTTAGAGATAATTCCAAGTAAATCATTAAATGTTAATAGTTAATTGATTGATATACAACATACCTCACTTATGAACATGCTACAAGCACATGCAATAGCATTTGTATGGGATTATCATGACATGAAGGGAATAGACCTAGAGCTGTGTATGCATAGGATTTATATCAATGATGGTTTTAAACCCATAAAGTAACTCCAAAGGAGAATGAACCCTACTGTCAGAGACATAGTTAAATCAAAATTATAAAAATTTCTTGATGTAGGCTTTATCTATCCTATCTCTGATAGTCAATGGGTGTCACCTCTAGTAATTGTCCCAAAGAAAGGAGAAAAGTGGAGAGTGTGTGTAGACTACCAAGAATTGAATGCTGCAACTAGGAAGGGCCACTTTCCACTCCCGTTCATTGATCGAGTACTTGATTCATTAAAAAGAGAGAAGTATTTTTCCTTTCTGGATGGATTTAGTTGCTATAACCAAATTAAAATTTCCCTAGAAGACTAGGACAAGAAAAATTTCACATGCCCTTGGGGCATATATGCTTATTTTGTTCTGCCATTTGGGCTATGTAATGCACCAACCACCTTCCAAAGGGTAGTATTGAGTATATTCTTAGATTTTCCAAATGATTTCATGGAGGTTACATGGATGATTTCACAACTTATGGGAATACATATGATGAAGCACTTGGCAATCTAGAGAATGTTCTAAAAACGTGTCAAGAACATAACTAATCCCTAAGTTATGAAAGATGTTTCATGATGATGAAAAAAGGGATTGGATTAAGACATTATGTCAAATGAAGGAATTAAAGTGGACCCCAACAAAATTGAGGTGATCTCAACACTTCGTGTGCCTCAAAGACAAAAAGATATTAGAAGTTTCCTAGGACATGTTGGGTATTATAGAAGATTCATTTAGGGCTTTAGAAAACTTGTAGCTCCACTATTTGTTTTACTGTCCAAAGATGTAGAATTTGAGTGGGAAACTTCTTGTCAACATTACTTTGAAGCATTCAAGGTAGCATTGACCAAAACCCTATCTTGTGAGGACCAAATTGGACCTTACCTTTTTATATCCATACATATGCTTCTATTTTTTCTATAGGAGTTGTGATTGGGAAGAAGGAAGGCAATAAAGAGTATGCCATATATTTACAAGGGTAGAACTCAATTATATAGTGACAAAGAAGGAGATGTTGGAAATAGTATATGCAGTAAATAAATTCATGCATTATATTACAAGATATCCAGTGTTCATACATAATAACCATACAACAATAAGGTATCTATTGAACAAACCAATGGTTGGTGGTAGGCTTGTTAGGTAGTTACTTTTACTTAAAGAATTTGAAATTACCATTGTGGATAAGCCAGGTAAATAAAATGTAGTGGTAGATTTTCTATCCAAACTACCAACCAAATTGGAAGAAGATGTTGTCGACGATTCTTTCCTAGATGAACATTTGTTTTCCCTATCTTTGCATACACCTTGGTATGTAGATATTGTCAAATATCTTGTAGCAGGACAAATACCACCCTATTTCTCACCAAGAGAAAAGAGGCAATTGGTTCATAAGAGTTTTCCTTACTCCTGGATAGCTAGATACTTATTCTACACATGTCCAAACAACATAATGAGGAGATGTATCGGAGAAGATAAAGTATATGATATCCTCAAAGCATGCCATGATGAACCCTATGGGAGACACTTTGCAGCAAACAAGACAACTCTTAAGATTCTCAACATTGGCTACTATTGGAAACCTCTTCATAAAGATGCAGTGGAGTACACTAGGGGCTGTGATAAGTGTCAAAGAATGGGAAGGCCAACAAAAATAGATGAAATGTCATTGCAGCCACAATTAGCAATAACACCATTTGAAAAATAGGGATTAGACTTTATTGGACCCATATCACTAACATCAAACAACAAAGAGTACATACTGATATGCACACATTACCTTATAAAGTGGGTGGAGGTTAGGGCTCTACAATTTGAAAGAGATGGTAATGTGAAAAAATTTCTCTATGAGGACATGTTCACAAGATATGCATTTCCAAGAGAGATTGTCATAGACCAAGAACCCCAATTTATATCAGAGCTGATCACAAAATTGGTTCAAGAGTATGAGGTTAGACATAGGAAGTCAAAACCTTACCACCGTCAAGCTAATGGGTAGGTTGAAGTCACAAACATGAAAAAATTAAAAACATCCTCACAAAGACAATGCAAATTCATAGGAAAGATTGGGCAGCTAGGTTGCCTGAGGTAGTTTGGGCTGATAGGAACACTTGGAAGACCACAATTAGATTTACACCATATGAATTGGTGTATGGGAGGACAGTAGTACTTCCTATTGAATTTGAATACAAATCATTGAGGACAATAGTTACATTGGGCATGAACTTGTCCACAACTCAATAGGACATATTACACAACTTAAATGCACTTGATGAAATTAGAATGGAAGCCATACACCACACAAAAGTTATTTAGAATCAAAGGATCTGTTGGAAAGATCAGTTCATAAAGACAAAGGAATTTAGTAAAGGTGATTGGGCCCTCCTTTATGACTCCAAATACAAAGACTACATAGGGAAATTACAAACTAGATGACTTGGTCCATATGAGACAAACAAAATGTTTCCAAATGGAGCAGTACAACTACGTACAATTGATGACATTAGGTTCTCATTACTAGTTAATGGACATAGATTGAAGCTTTAAAAAGTCCATTGTAAAAGGATGACTTCCTTCTTTCATTAATTCAGTAATTTGAACCTACAATTGAAAATTCAACAAAGACAACAAGTTCTATAAATGAATTAATGGATGAGCAACACAACTCATCAACTGATGTTTCACGGGTGTAATTCCACCAAAAATTTCAAATGCACACAATGCATATGTGACAAATGACAACATTCATTTTTTGGAACAGTCAAAGAAGCAACAGTGTCTTATAGTATCATGCTTGAAGGTGATAAATTTTAATTTATCTTAATTTACATAGATCATAATTGATTTTTTGCATGTTTATACATTAATTCATGTTTGCTTCATATCCTAATTGATATTCCACTACTTTTCATTTAACCCTCCATCGAAACCATACCATTAAGTGAGGACACTTACTATCTTTATTTGGGGAGGGGTATTCCTTATTTTCTTGATTTTTAAAAACACAAAAACTCTCTACAACCTTTTTTCCATTTTATTTTCCTCTAATTTCATAATAATACAATATCAGAGGAGAGAAAAAGAGTTAAAGGCAACTGAATTGAGAGGTTACAACATACGTAATAGTAGAAGTGGTGTAGTTGGAGTGACAAACAAGAAATTGAGCTAGAACAAAGCAAAAATAAGGAATTATAGAACAATAACAGTATCATGGGAGGTGACATTATTTGTGGGGAACTAGCAACACACACCCAATTGTTGGAAGACATGTTAGGATTACCCATTTTTCAACATGTTGGTTGGTTGGAGTATTTATTGAAACTCACAAAGTTCAATGAGGTCATGACGCAATAGTTTGTTGCCACATTACAAAATGATGAAGCAATTGTGAGAGGATTAAGGGTAGATGCTTCAGAGGTTTCCATTGCTAAAGTATCAAGATTTCCACAAGGAGAAGAGTTTCTAGTAAGAGCATACACTATTGGAATTTAGACAACTAGGAGAAAACCTGGACTCATCTTCTCAAGGTACTAAAATATTATCTTCGCCCTGGGTCTAGGCTTTAGTTGCTTCTTACATAGTCAAGTATTTAACCTATGATGGTAGACAATCCTTGTATACAATTCATCTTAAAATGTTGAGTCATCTTCACCATGATAGGTGTGTGAATGTCCCAAATTTCTTATATATTTTGTTGAAAATAATGGCATATCAGTATAAAAGGAAAAGGAATAATTTGGCACTATCTCATTTCTGCTTGGTCACATTACTAATAAAAAGGATTTTGAAGACCCAATTTCCAAGGAAAGTTTTCTTAATTATAACAATATTAATAGTATCATTGAAGAACCTACTATCCCATAAATAGTAGAGGAACTTGTTGTATCAGAAAGGGAAGTTCCCTTTGACTTCCCTTCTGTATCAACTACCCATAGCATGTGGAGCCAATGGAGAAGGGATTGCAGGATACTTAGCCTGCAACCTCTACTAAGCAACCCACAACAAAGGATAAGGAAGAAACCCATGTTTCTAGAAAAACACAAAGAGCTAAGAAAAGGAAAGGTGGATCTTCTTTTGCACTTGCAAGAGGGAAAAAGAGACCCACACTGCCTAAAAGGTGATCAAACTACCTAAAAATAAAGGGGGCCATGAGAGGGTCAGTTAAAAAAAGGAAGAGGAGGATGCTGTGATGGTTGAGACATACTCAAAATTGAAGGGGAATTCCCTTGGAGATGTAAATACAACAATTAAACAAACATGGTACTTTACAAGTATCTATGAATCTAGTTTAGAGGATGCATTTGTAGCAAGGAAAATGAGAAGAAGATCCGTAAAGAGCCCTAATTTAGAGTGTTGTAAATATACCAACAAAATGGCACGAATAATGACCAATTCTTGGAAAAGGATGAAGAACTATTTATAGAAGAAATAAATATTGGTAAAGAGTTGTAGGAGGCTATGGAGTGAATAAAGCAATTGGAGGAATTGGTCGATCACACTTGAAGAGGGACAGTGAAATGGATGCAAAGATTAAAGAATTAGAGGAAAAGGTATATAAATTTGAGTATGGATCCAAATTGGAGATCCTTGTGCAACTTGCTATGGTTGAGGAAGGAAATAAATAAATTGTGTCTCAACAACCGATTCCTCATGCTAGAACCCCCACTAGTCCTACCATAGTGTCCTTGGGTGTGGAATTAAGGGAGAGAACCCAAGAGGTCTCTTAACAAAAGAAATATTGGGAGAGAGAAAAAAATGAGTTAATATCTAATTACCACACTAGGACACTTGAACAAAAAGAGACAAAATTCAAAAGAATGAAAGTAAGAATTGGAGAGATAGCAGATAAAGCTGCTCAGTTGCTAAAATGTAAACCACCTACAAGGGTGTATGCATTATTTTTACAAGAAAATATTTGTGTTTTCAATTTAGTCAACTGATTAATTATTTACCAATTTCCATGAATAATAAATTTGTGTTTGTAGATACTTAATTTGATTTTACACCTGATATGCAAGACCAATTGTGTGAGTTTTACTTGCATAAATTTGTTCTCTTAGATGAAACAAAATGGAATCCACCGATGTTTGTGAGAGACCTACAAATTAGAGCATTGGCCTCTTACATCAGGAATGAATAACAAAGGGGTGAGATCTTGCAAGAATACAACGAGAAGGAAAAATCCATTGCTTTGCAGCTCTGGAAAGAATTAAAGGGTCCCAATACAGTTATATAATAGTGATTAGATCTCCTAGACTATAAAGGTGTAGGAAGAAATATAATGAGCATCAAAGAAAATGATTATATTAGGATGAAGCAACTAGCTACAAGACCTATCCACCAAGCCTTTAAGTTTGTATAGAAGAGATGGGAAGAGTTAACCCCTGAGTTGAAGAAAAAGGAACCACAATCCCTATATAACTTTGTATCCATTATCAGAAGGTCTCACAGGTACATATATATTTTTAGGGATAATGGAATTAAATGGTTTCCACTTACCTTTCATCCACCCATTCTCCTTTATCCAGTGCCATATTGGACAAGGAAGAAGCATGTAGAAGAGGAAGAGTTAAACACTATTAGATTAGCAAAACTTTCATGTTACCAAGGTTACTATCTAAGGCAGGCAAAGCGAGTTGATGTTGTAGCACATTTTAGGGAAATAACTCTGTAATATAACCTTCGTCCTTAAAATTTGCTTGAGGAAAAGAAAATACTCTAGTTGGGGGGAATGATGGGCCTGGTTAATAGCTATTTTTCTTCCGTTTAGTTTGAATATCTTTTAACATTTCAAGTTTCTTATTTCACAGATATTCATGAAAATTATATATCTTTTATATCTTTTATGCAACCTAAAGTAGACTTTGATATGTGAAAATATAATTATGATATGATGATGTTTGCATGGATAAATGTGTGAATGTGTATGGAATTCAATATGATTCTATATTAATTCATGATTGTTAATGGTGTGTATATTTTAGATGGAACTAATCTCTTGCAGCTAGAAGAGGTGTAAACTGTAGTAATTGAAGAGCTCAGCTCATAGCCAAAGGATTCCAGGAAGATTGCAGGGGAGAGTCCAAAATGATGAGAATGTGATAGTTACAGGAAATGATGGAAGTGATCATTAAAGTGGTCAATAGTGAGTCACCAGATCATCCAATAAGATGACAGGAGGAAGAAGTCTATATTGATAAGAAAGCCAATGTGATAGTTTTCATAGAGCACATCTCTCTCAAATCGTTAGGGAAAAGTTTCAATTCTATTTGTCCTCTTCTATCTTTTTCAATTATAGTTTCAGTTGCAAATACTATTCCTCTCCCTACTTTGGAGGAGAGTGGACATCTATATTTAATTTTCTATTTTTAGTCCTTATGCAAATAAAACTCCTTCCGAGTTTATATATTTGGATCAGTGGTTGAGGAGAAGATCTAGTTAGTGGATATATATGTTTGATAGTTCTAGTTTTGTTTCATATATACTACTTCATTGTTAGTTTTATGTTATTTAGTTGTAATATATATGCACACATGAATGAGATATTTGTGAAGATTCTTGTCATGTTGTGAGAGTTTAGTTATATGCGATGAAGATGTTTTAGTTTACTATTATGATTAGTTGATTCAAGTAGCATATATTTGATTTCCTCTATGGGCACAACAACTTGAGCAAGGGCCACTTGAGGTAATGTTCACCCACCTTAATTTATGTTCTTAGATTAGAAGATTACATTGTTGCATTAATTTCTAGTAGATTCTTAATTACATGTACATGAATCATATCTTGTATTATGAATTATGCTATGTGATGTTTCCTCGAGTTGTTCTCTGGAGAGGTTGAGTAGTTAGAAGTAAGAGTCAGTAGTGTTAGTAAATTAAAGAGTTTGTTGCAAGGTGTGCGCCCTTGGTCTCCTTATGTTGTGCAAGGTGGCGCTTGGGTTTGTGACATGGCTTAACTACCTCTCATGGATTCATTAACTCTAACGATTGTAACAGGCATTAATAGGTTGATCTTTTGGTGCAACAACAACCGTATTTGCAAAAATTGGTATCAAAACTTGGGTCACGGGTTCAAACCCCTCACTTACACTAGGGGGATTGTTGCAAGGTGTGTGCCCTTGGTTTCCTTGTGTTGTGCAACACAACCTTCAAGTTCGTGACATGGCTTAACCGCCTCCTGTGGATTCATTAACTCAGGTGGTTGTATCGAACATTAATAGGTTGATCTTTTGGTGCAATGACAACTGTCTTTGCAATATAGTTCAAGTTTAGCAGTTAATAATTACAGTGTTAAGTTGAAGGTACCCATAAAATCAATAGCAGATTAAGTTATTTCCCCTATTTTGTAAGTTAATGCTATGTTTACTTTTCCAATCTTTAATATTTTCTTGTACATATGTAAACCACCTATACTCACTGATACAATCCATTTAAAGTCTGTGAATAATGCGAACATCATCAAAAGCTTACGAAGCCCTGGTTGATAATTAAATGAAGTCTTTGTGAGGGTTTAGTGAACTATTCAACTAGAAACTCTTCCTTTGAATTGTGTGTCTAACACCAAGTTGATTGAGCATTAGAATGACCTTACAAATGTCATTGAATCGAGACACTCTATTTCACTTTTAATTTCTTGACTACTTCTTAAATAAGTAAAATATAACATTTGAACAATAATAAAAAGATCACTTCTTTTAAAATAGTTCAGATTATTCTATGTTTTTCCTCATGGTTGTATGTACAAGAACATAATAACAATTTTGGTAAAAATACAATATAAAATACCAACTTATTTTGCTTGAAAGAATACTATGTTGAAGTGTTTGAAAATCTTTAAAAAAAAATAGTTTATAAAGTTGAATTTATTCAGTTAATTCAACTGAGAAAACACCTGAGAAAACATCTTGCTTATCTCTTAATTTCATAATCATAAATCATAATTTATTCTTTACATAATCTTATATAAATATCTATATATACATATATATTCTTCTAGATATTTTGTTATGAACGAATATATGTATATATATAAATATAAATATTTATATCACAAGCTAGAATTATTCTCTTTTTGAGAAAATGGAATAAATCTTTCAATTCAACACAACAAAGAAATATCTTTCAACTCTGATGTCCATCTCACAGTGAAAGAATAACTAAATCCTAGTTACAAACTGGAAAAATGGATTAATCATTCTCTACTTTAACTTGTATTAACCTTTAAAATGAATAACTAATCTTTCTCTTTATAAAAGTGGAAATTATAAAATGAAACTATGAGTTTAAACAAAAATAATAAATATTAAAATATACCTGAATTACTCTCTGCTGTACACTTTGAAGCTCTAAAAATCACAATCATAGTGATTGACACAACTTTACCCAAAAAAACTTAGCTTGCAATGTTGAGGAAAATATAGATAGCTCTAATAATAATCGTTTTGCTTAAGCTTAAGATATGTCATTGTTATTAATTATCAAATATTTCCTTTAAATTTTGGTGCCACATTCATAATGAATAACATGCTAAATATAGAAGGTATCTCCCATAAAAGGCTCGATCAAATAGTTTAAATGTCTCTCCATGCCACGACTTACATAGTGGTTGATTTAAATGCATTAAAAAACTGTTTAAACTGCCACTTAGTGGCTGGCAATGCTTAGCACTTTAGTGGCCATCACCTTGGCTTAAATGCCATACATTATGCCTTTATTCATGCCTTTGATGGAGGCTTATATGCCTCTCGAATTTCTGGCATTTAACAATTTTAAATTACATTATTACATACTTTTACAAGCATGGCAAATCTGCCAATAAATATAACTTTTATATTATATATAATATATATCTTCATTTTTATATCTATATATGTAGACATACTCAATTATTCACGCCTTTGATGGAGGTTTATATGCTATATATATATATATATATATTTATCTCTCCGATGATACTCTCCCTCTCCCTTTGGAGTGTAAGAAATTGGTCATACATTTCACTTAGAAATCCAATCAAATAGTTAGCTTGTTATTAATCACAATATCATCATAATATTGATTCAATAACAATAATAATAATTAAAATAAAAATACATTGCATTGCATTTAATTTCATCATAATATTGATTAACATATAATCATCATTAGATGTCAAAACACATTTTAATGTAAACATAAATAAAAGTAATTAGTAAAGCAAAATCAGGGTGTAACATTGGGAACCCATCACGTTCATGCTACAAGGAATAGTAGTGATACCAAAGTTTGTCATCTTCTGTACACATAGAAAAAATTGATCTAGAAGGGATGGAAAAGGAACCAAGGAACATAAAGGTGGAATTGGAAGAAAAATAAAAGATATTGAATAGTAAAGATATAATACCTCAAAGGAAAAGGCCATACAAACTTATATTCATTGATAAAAGAAGATATTTCCCTTAATTTGGAAGTAGGATGGGAAGCTGAATAAAGGGGTTTTATTTAATATAATCCTATAAGTAAACAATAAGGGAAAATACTAAATGGAAGCATGTCACAAAAGCAAAGTGACTTAGTGCAAATTTTCACTCACATAGATGAATAACCATGGAAAGAAAGGAGATCATGGTTAACTCTTAAAGGATACAAGTGATTTCACTAGGTTGTCTTGAGGATAAGACAATGTTTTAGGCTTGTAGAGAGTATTGGAAAGATATATAGGGTTTTGAGGTATAAAATATGTAATTTGGGTCATTTATAGACCCATATATCTATTATATACCACTTAAATAGCCTATAAAATATTATAGGAGCAAAGGTAAATTCATGGGAATAAAATAATTAAGTGTTATTATGAAAGGATATGATGGAAAGACATCATGAAAAGGAATTAATAGGCTATATAAAGAAGGAAAAAGTGGAGATAAGAGTGTGGAATCATGTGAATCAAATATATGTGAGAATAAATAAGATTAAAACAAGAGGAATTAACTATAAGACATGTATAAGCCATGAAAGTATATTAATATATAATGTTATGGGTGTGTATATGTGAATATATAATTCATTATAATTTGGTTTATAATTATTCAATATCTGGGTTTGTGCAGGATAATGGTGGGCCAAAAAGTGGCAATATGATGGGTATGTGGCTGATGACTTTTTTTTAATCCAAAATTGATGAAATGAAAAGGGTTTTTAAAGGAGATTCTCAGCTTTCCACCAATATAAATTATACTTTACTTTTAATTTAATAAGTAATTATTATTCATTTTCTATTAAAATTACAACTAAAGTCCTGATTGATAGGATGATTGAAAAAAACTATAACTTTCAAACGGTATCACATTTTTTGAATCCAAAACATGCGTCACATTCTATGCTTTGCATACTATAGGATAAAAAAAAGAAAAATTAATTTCATGAAGTTTTGACCAAATTAAGGTGGTCAGACATACGTTTTTTTAATATTTTTTAAAAGTTGTAATAAAAAATTCATAATTAATTATTTACTTGGAAAAAAATTATAAAAAAATATGCACCACATTGGGACATGAGTCCTATACTTATATCTAAAATATTATAAAAAAATATTATCATTTTATTGTGGTTAGGGTGGTCAGATAGACACCTACTTCTTATTTTTTCCCTGAAACTTAAGTACTACTACATTGAAATTTCAAATTTTCACCAAATAGATTTATTCTTTTTTTAAACAAACCTAGTATTTTAGAAACTACATTCAATTTTCTATAGATTCTATTCTTATATATTTTTGAAATAATATAGATAAATTATTCAAATTTTTACGTCAAATTTCCTAACTCTGATTTTTCTAAATTTGTTGCCACTTAAGGGCCTATTTTTTCCATGATGATCCTGCACATACCCATCTAACTTCTCCCTTTTTATTGCATCACACCAAGGTTTACTACATATAAGAGAATATTAAATCTTAAACCATGAACAAGGTTTTTCTATCAATAGTATTCAATAGTTTCTCCATCTGATGCAATAGAAAGATCTCTTATTTGAATATTAGTTTGAGAGGTTGTGATATGAGGAATGAATTTTCTCTTATCAACAGATGAGATACAATATTGTCTTAGATATCTGGTGGCTACATTCATTAGGAGATATCACATAAAATTTCTAGACCATGGAACTAAAGATTTGAAGGGAAAATAATTGATACTAGGAGGAATGGTAAATAAATCACCAAGAGTTATATCAACTAAGAAAATGGAGATAATTTTTTTCCATGAGCAAGCACCATGCGAAACTCAGTGTTTGGTGACTATTAGAAAACCTACCAAAGGGAAAAAGGAATATCATGTGGATGTGTAGAATATCATGGACAAGCATGGTAAAGTGTTCAACAAAATTCCTCCAAGGAGATCACCAAAAAAATACTTTTAGCACATCATTAAGGAGGGTGTTAAGCATGTCATCACTATTGCCTACTACCACTCTAGAAGACATAAGGGGGAAGTAAAATTTTCAATTAAGGAATTGTTGGAAATGGGAAAAACAAATCTAGCTCAAGTCTCTTTGCTTCCTTGATAATTTTGGTGAAGAAGAAAGATGGCACAATGCAAATGTGCATCAACTATAGGGAACTAAACAAGAAAACTATCAAGAATTGATACCCCATTCCTAGGATTCATGAATTGATGGATGAGATTAATAAAACAATTTATTTCTCAAAAATATATCTTAGGTTAAGCTACCATCACTTTAGAGTCCAAGAAGAGGATATTTATAAAATGAATTTTCAATGTCACTATGTGCACTAAGAGTTTTTGGTCAAACCATTTGGTTTGACAAACACTCTAGTAAACTTATAATCATGCATAAATCATATTTTTTTCAAGCAACTGAGGAAGTTCATAATTATCTTCTTTGATGACCTTTTGATCTACAATAAGATGTGGGAGGAGCACCTATGGCACATTGATGAAGTGTTGGGAATTTTGGAAGCATAAATATTATTTTCCAAGAAGTAAAAGTGTGAGTTTTCTATGAAAAAAATATTATAACTAGATCACATCATTGATGTAAAGGGAGTATAGGTAGATACAGAGAAGATTAAAGCAATTTTAGACTAGCCTTCCTTGAGGACCTTAACATAACAATGAGAATTTTTTGGCCTTTGTAGCTACTATAGGAATTTTTTAAAGGGTTTTTCCCATCTAGCTACACCCTTAATTGACCTAAAAAATAAGGGATATTTCATATTAACTAAGGGTGCATAGCATAAATTTGATAGAAAAAAGAGGTTATGATCTCATGTCCTAAGTTAGCAATTCTAGATTTAACTCTTCCTTTCACACTAGAATGCAATGAATCGAGAAAATGAATTGGAAATATTCTCATGAAAAATAAGCACTCGATTTCTTTCAAGAATAAAAAAATCACAAATGTTGAAAGGTGGTTTTCCATCTATGATAAGGAAATATTGACAAGCATTTTTTATATTCATAAAACACTTGGTGGGTGGTTGCTTTGTAGTTATAATTGACCATAATAGCTTGAGGTATTCCCCTAACCAAAAGGATCTTAATGAGCAATGAAAAATTGGGTAACCAAACTCCAAGATTGTAAATTTGATACTGAGTATCTTAAAGGGAAGAATGTTGTTGATGCTTTATCTAAAAGGATAAATACATGTTTCATGTATCATATCTCCATGAATTGGAAATATGAAATCATAGTAGAATATGTCATGAATGTATTTGAAACTAATGTGTTAGAAGGGAATCTATTGGAAATCATGTACAAAATTTGTAATGATCTCATTCTCTTTATAGTGGAAGAGTCTACTTGGTGCCAAAATCAAGGATGAAGGGAAATATTTTGTAAGCAATGCATGAAACTCCCTTGGCAGGCCACTCTGGGTACTTCAAGAGCTACAAACATATTAGGTAAAGGTTTGCGTGAAAGAGACTTTAGGATGATTTCCTCAACCATATCAAAGAACACATCATTTACCAAATAATAAAATGGAACAAACATTCCTTGCAGGTTTTTTATAGCCCTTACCCATTTCGAAGTAGAAATGGGAAAGTATTTTGAGGGATTTAAACAAAATACTTCCTAAAGCTCAAGATAAGGATAATATATATGTTATTATGAATAAAATAATGAACTATGCACATTTATTTTCCATCTCTTTAGATTTTAAGGTACCACGAGTGTTTGATCTATTCTTCAAGGAAGCGATTAAACTTTGTGGACTACGTAAGAACATCATGAGCAATATAGATAGTCACTTCATGATTTTTTTTTGGCAAGATTTCTTCCTTTTTCTTGGGAACTGAGTTCACCCCTAATGCTAACTACCATCCATAAATAGATTACTAAACTAAGATTGTGAAAAAATTGATGGAAGGCCATTTGATAAATTATGTTATCGATCAACAAAAGATGTGGATCAGATGACACTACTTGGGGGAGAACCATTAAAAACCACTTACCACATTTCAATAAAGATGACACTATTTGTGGCCTTGTAAGAATATGAAGTATAAATCTTCATTGATCTTTTCCTAGCAGATAACAAGATATTGTGAGCAAGTGATGTGATCGAATAGAGCCAAGAAATTCTAGAGTCACTCAAGAATAATCTACAACATGCTCAAAACCAATATAATATGTATGCAAACCATAATAGGATTGAGAGAAAATTTCAAATTAGAGACATATTTTTTTATGAGATTACAACCATACAAGAAATATTCCTTGAAGAAAAGAAAGTTGAAAAATACCAAACATTTCTATGGGCCTTATAGAATTCTAAGAAGGATTGGTGGATTTTCCTATGAGTTGGAGTTGCAAAGTGAAGCAAGATAGATAATGTTTTTCACATGTCTTACCTTAAAAATACATTAAGAAAATATATAGAACCCTTAAATGAGTTACCTTTTCTTGATGAGAATGGATTTTTTTTTATTCTTAAAGCCTTCATGGATGTAAGAGAGAGGAAGTTGAGAAATAGAAGCATCGAGGAGTACCTAATTCAAAGGAAAGATATTCTAATGGAGGATGTAATATGAGAAATCCCACAAATATTGGAACATCCAAACTTTTAATTGCTTGAGGACAAGTAATTTTTTGGGGGGTAGAATTGTCATGTCCCATTTCTTAGTCAATCCAAATTCGTACACATTACGTTTATGCTTGTATCTTCCATGGTTTTGTTTGCTATGTGTTTTCCCTTCTCAAGTATGCCTTTTCTTGCAACTCCACCCTCCCCTTCTTCATCTCAAAGTTTAGACTTGCCCTTACTACCATGCCATTACTTGAATCACAATACTCTAACCTATAGTATGTGTCTCTCCAATCCTTGATATTTTTACCTATTTTTCCATTCCCCTCCTAACTTCCTAGCACATGTTGTGTTATTTGTGTTAGGTCTCAAAATCACTACTCCAATTCCTATAAAAGATTATATTCATGAGGCCAAGGTTGTCATCATGTGGGAAAAATAGTTCGTCAACAAAATTGTGGACTTTGAGCTAACTCAACAAGAGTGGGTTCTATCTTTTGTACTTTGAGCTTAGCTTAAACTCAAGAGGGTATTCCTAGGGGTATAGTTGAATAGGTATTGGAATCTCATAAGACAAATAACAATAAAACAAATGATAGCCAAACCCAAATAGCTTGCTAAACCCCTAAAATTGCCACTGTACTGAACAAAATTGGTTATCTCTAACCCTTGTATAGCTAATATAACATCTCAAAAACAAATGTGAGGTGGGGAAAGTTCCATGATTCACATATAATGGTTTCTTCTACTCCCTAAAAACAATGACATCATGAAATAAAGTTATGAAACTAAAAACAAATGATTTTATGAATTGTGTTTATGTTGCAAGTATGAAGGTGTTGTCATTGATGTCAAAAGGAAGTGAACATGTTGGTGTTTCCATTTATGTCAACTATGTGTTAAGGAAGTTTTTTTCATGATGAGAATGTTGGGGATATTGAGAAAATTGTGAAAAAGAGGAAAATAGGTTGTTTCAGGTTATGTGTAGTTGAGATATTGAGGAAGTGGTGTGATTACATGGAGCTATATTTATGTTGCAATGTTTGGAGAGGTGTTGGAATGAATTATTGTGTTGATATAATGTCTTTGGTACTTGGTTTCCAAGTGCTTTTGAGAAAATTTGATAAATAGAGAAAACAGTGTTGTGCAAGTGTTCAGAATGTGCTCCGGGATGTGCTTCACATTTATTTTGTGTTGATGCTATTCCTGTGCAGATCTGATATATTGTTCAAGTTTGTTAGAGGTTGCTATGTCCATAATTTGGGTTTTTAGATCGTTGTATAGAGTGAGATATTTTCACCAGTGTGTGAACCAGTTTTTTAGTGATGTCCTCTATGGTCTAGGAGAAATGTATTTTCTTTGCATTTCTCCATAGTTTGGCTTCAAGTTGTGTGGATTTGGGAAGTTTCTTACAATGTTTGTATCTTTCAGTATTCAAGGTTTCACTTGATTTGGTATAGTACAGTGTGTGTTTCATGCATTAGTATGCAAATAAGGTTTACCAGATGGTTTGGGTTCAAGTATTTTCATGTTGCTAGTTTGGATGAAGTCTTTGTTAGATCTTAGGTGGTTCAAGGATTATTATAGATCATGTTCAATTGAATTTTGTTTTTCAAAAGTTTTGGATTGATTTAAGGAAGCGTGTACTTAATGTTTTATGGTGTTTAGCATGGGTATTGGCTGACCTTGTGTTAGCACTACATTCAAAGTTTATGAAAATGTGTTGAAGTGTGTTAGGATTTATTTGGGTCCTAATTAAGGATTTGTTTGGGTCGCCTTCATTCCTATCCACTGTGGGAATGTTTAGGTGTTGAACTAATTTTAATTTGTAAGTGTAACAGATAGTTTCTAACCTTGGAGAAGGTTTTCAAGGTTGAGGTTAATATAATAAGAGTAATGTTGTTGTGAGATGCAAGAGAGAGACAAGATAGATGTGAGGTTGATGCTAGTTCAATGTGTGGTGGAACCCCTAATTTTTTTTGTGTTCCACTAATAATTGTTGCATATCTGGCTACATTTTCTAGTCTAGGGTGTGTCTTGATGGATTAGGTTTTTGTTTTATCCTATGTTCTAGGGTTTTGTTTATGCCCTAAAACCCTTTAAAAAATCCTAAGTGTTAAATCCTTGTGTGCGTTCTATTTTTTTGTTGATGGGTAATAGTTGGTTCTCATTTCCCCAAGTTATAAATTGATCCATTGAACTCATTCACTTACCGACCCCTTTTTCCTAGTGTTCCTGGTAGTTAGCCGTCAAATTATTTTATTCATGCCAAACGTTATGTGGGTCTGAAAATATCTCAAATATTTACTTTTTTCCTAAGTCCGAGTTCATAAAATTCCAAGGTCCTTTATGTTACAAACCTAGCAAGTGACCCCATCTTAAGTAAAAAATAAGTGCACATGCCTTTAAAAACTTTATGAATGCTCAACGGGTCCCACCAAATGTATCCTATTGGTTCCCCGTTAGCTTATGGAAATAAAATATTATGATAAAAATGCTGGAGGGATAGCGGGCAAGTGACATTTGTCTACCCTCATGGTGAGTCCTATCACTCTTCAAAGGCATCAATGGTAAAAGGTTATGAAATTAATGGTTATAATGAAATCTAACAGATGAATCTCAACCACTCCCCACTAGCTCGCAGGGGACCCACCATCAGGTCTTGGATCATGGAGGGATAGCAGGTGAGTGCCACATGGCATCATTGCCATTGTCCACTAGACTATAAAAGACATAGAATTATTTCACAATGACTATGGATTGGGTAAGAGTGAGTTACTAATGGAATTTTATGGGTACGTGAAAAATTGTTCCACTAAATGTTTTAATCTAGATCGTTCGTCACTAAAGGATGATAACTCTCATGATCACTAGCTTGGAGATTAAAGAGAGTGCATATTTGAGGTCATTGGGTTGATCTAGGCCATTTACCGCTAGCCCACGACTGTAGATTTGAACCTTGCAGATTCTAGCGGGCTAGCGGGCTGCTGACACGTGGATTCCCTAGAAAATTGTAAACCGTGGTGGGGCCAAAATGCTGATGATAAGGATGCACACTTGGTGAAAATAAATCATGTAGACGTTGAGTCAAAAAAAGGAAAATGTTCAAACTTTGTTGACTCCATCCAAGCCACACACTGATCCATGTGAAGATGAGATCGATGGTAGAGATTCAATGTTTCTAAAAGGACATCATTGAGCCACTTTGGTTCACTTGAGCGAGCACTAATGGCAGAGTTGATGGTTTTCTAATCAATTGAATGTTTTGTTCACTATAAAATATTGTATTAAAGCTTGTAATTGATTGAAAAAACATTATAGAGGCATTTCCACATAATTGTGAAGCTATTGAAAAGTGTTCGGGTTCTTGGCATCTCCAAATTAGGGTTTCCTACATCATTAAACTACAAAGTATAGTTTGCACTCCTAGAGCTTGAATTTACCCTATTTTTCATTCAAACTATTGTTATTATCATATAAATTAGATTTTAGGTCTTCTTTTAAGGTTTGATGTTCATTTGAATCATTGCATAAGTGAGAATTCTGTTAATCTTTACATCAAGTCTTTACCTAAAACATCAAAGCCCTAGTTTGAACTAGTTGAGCCCTAGGTCAAACCATCTCTCAGAAATGACACCAAAAGTCCAAGATTCTACACCAAAAGCCCAAGCTTCTGGTTCAAAACCTCTATTTAGACCCTTGGTCCAAGATTTAATTAAGCAACTACCAGCCTCTACAAATGAAAAAGTGAAAGGGAAACCTATGTTTTATGGCCCTAGGGTTAAGGTAGGCATTACTAGAAAACATTGCACAATCAAAGATGCTACGTTGTCATACACTGGGTGAAAAATATTCCAAGGTTGGTTTGGAAACCGAAATGCAAGTATTCCCCTCTGCAACCCATGGATATTGGACATGGATAAGCTGGTTGTCCCAAGTATGTATATGGATGTTGATCTTCTAAAAGCCATTGTTGCTAACTATGACCCTCTTGTTAGGGTAGTTAGAACCCATGATGGGAAAATATTGTTTGGGTCACCAAAGAGGAAGTTGCAGAAGTGTTCAATTTGAACAAGTGGAATAGGGATATGGTGAAAATCAATGAGAAAAATTTGAGGGAAGAGTATGGGAAGGTAAAACATACCTTCAAATTTTCATTTTTGACCCACTTTCTGATGTCAACAAGAAAGGGAAAGGGAAAGATCATTCTAGGACCTTCTGATGTGGAGCCCCTCCCTATCAAATATTTTTTCACCTATTTTCAAAAGACTTTTTAGTCCCTCTACTAGATTTTGGGGTTTGATCCTACTTCCAACATGCCAATTGTCCAAATCATTCAACACCCCAATATTAATACTTTATATGATTTTTATACATACATGTCGGAGGAGATGCATAAAAGGTTAGTAGCATTGAATAATGGAAAACAAGCTATCATATTTTGGTGGTATTCTCTTTTCATGCATATGTTTTTGTATAGAGGTGTTGATTATTTTGGTCAAGATATGGAGCTCAAAAGAAATGTGGATGGTATTGAAATGCCAGTGCAATCATGGATTCCCCTATTGGATAGGCATGAGCAAAAAACTAGTTTTGTAGTTGATACAAACCTTTTTGCTTCCAAGTTGAGAAGGGTTTTAATGGTGGATGTGCCTAGGGTTCCCACAATGTTACATGACTTCTTAAGACCAACAAAAAGGAAGTCTGAATTGAATATCAATCACAATTGGGGAGATGCAATCCCATATAAGGATTGCACTATTTTCAGGGTGTATGGTACAAGGGTAACACCTCATATACTCCGCATGGAAGTTCCATTGAGAATATGTTTTCTTGAGG